>JAULKJ010155872.1:0-14680 GCA_032355405.1 Rubia balearica | reverse complement strand
ATGTAGACTTCCTCATGTAAATCACCATGAAGAAAAGCATTGTGCACATCCATCTGGTGTAGTTCCCAACCACGAATTACTGCAACAGAAAGAAATAGACGGACCGAACTCATCTTTGCAACATGAGCAAATGTCTCAGTATAGTCAATACCTTCTCTCTGGCGATTATCGAGAACCACCAGGCGAGCCTTGTGACGCTCTATGGAACCATCAGAGTTAAACTTGGTACAGTACACCCATTAGCATCCAATGGCAGTCTTATGTAGAGGTAGGGAAGACAAGGTCCAAGTCTGATTACGCTGCATTAATTTCATCAGCCATTACATCACGCCAATGATCATACTTAGAAGCCTCAGAGTAAGAGGTGGGATCTGCACTAGAAGTTACTGCACCCAAAAATCTAGAGTGCGTACTAGAAAAGTTATTACAATTTATGAAATCAGTTAAAGGATAGAGAACACCTGAGGAATGTGAAGTCGCAGGTGAGCTCGTAGCAGTAGGGGGGTTATTAATATCAGCAGCAGAGCAGACGTAGTCATGCAGGTAAGTAGGAGGTCGACGAGAACGACCGCTCTGTCGTGCAGTTGGCCGCTCAGCCAAAGATGACGACGCCGGATTCTGAATCGACGTAGTTGGCAATTGAGACGAAGTAGAAGGAGGAGGCACCGAAACATCTTGCAGTGCGGGATCACCGTGAAGAAGACGCGTGTGAAGCTCGACAACCGGAGGCGCGTCGCATCGGGTGGCACGTGGAGTTTGGCAGCCGTTAGTGTGTCACACGCAGCTGGCTCGACTGGCACGTTAGTCGCCAGCGGTGTCGGGAAGTAACAACCGGAGGTGTGTAGACGGTGGCCGGCAGCGCTGGTGAAGCTGTGGACGGAGGAAGGTTCTCCGGGATGGCACTGTACGGAAACTGGCCTTCATAAAAGTCAGCATCCCGGCTATTGAAGTAAGTACGGGTTTCCAAGTCAAAAAGATGATATCTTTTCTTTCAGGCAGGATACCCAAGAAACAAACATCTACGACTTCGCGGAGCAAACTTGTTACGAAATTAGGGACGTATTAGGCAAAGCACAAACAACCGAAGACTCTCAGAGTTTTGTAATTCGAAGGACATCTATGAAGTAACTCAAAAGGTGCATGCCCGTCAAGTTCCTTCGTGGGTGTCCGATTGATCAGATAAGAAGCAGTAAGAACACATTCTCCCCAGAGCTCAATAGGCAGATTGGCTTGAAAGCGTAAAGCACGAGCCACATTTAGCAAATGGCAATGCTTGCGCTCAACACGACCACTTTGCTGTGGTGTATCAATCATAGATGTCTCAAAAATAATCTCAGATTCAGCAAAAAATGATCTTTAAGGTACAAATTTTGTACCATTATCTACTCGGACACGCTTAAGCACATGGCCAAACTGATTCTTGATCAAAGCACAAAATTCTTTAAATCTAGATGCTACATCGGACTTAGCAACAAATAAATAAACCCAAATAGAGCGGGAGTAATCATCAAGTATTGTTAAAAAATAAAATGCACCCGTAGACCATGGTGTCTTATAAGGGCCCAAACATCACAATGAATTAATTCAAATAAAGAAGTAGCATGGGTAGTACTTAAAGGAAAACTATGTCTAGTCTTTTTTGCTCTATGACAGACAGAGCAAGGAATATAAACTTTATTTGTGATAAAATCAATAATAGAAGTAGAAGACAACACCGTAGAGGAAGGATGCCCAAGACACTGATGCCATAAATCAGAATAAGTAACTGAAGTAACTGTCGGTAGAGACTGCGAGAGACGAACATTCGGAGCCAGTTCACAAAGCCATTAATCTCCCCCCTGCTGTTCACACAGACCAATCACATTCCTCGTACTGATTTTCTGTAAAATGCAATAATTTTCAGTAAACAAAGCTAGACATTTTAATACAGATAACAATATAGAACATGATAGCAAATGGCAATGGAGAGAGGGTATGTAGAGCACATGAGTGAGAGTAACATCTCCAAAACGAATAGAACCATATTGGTTCGCACATGAAATAGAGCCATCGGGCAGCACAACATTCACGGAATGCACAACAGTAGTAATATTAAAGAGAAAACCCTTGTCACTAGTCATGTGATATGAGGCTCCCGTATCACGTATCCATGGTAGAGTATAATTACCTGACCCATGGTCAGACACAACTTTAAACTGATTAAATAAATGTAGGGTCGAACTCCATTGGTAGTGGGTTAGGCTTGGAGATTAGGCTGGGCTTGGGTAGTGGGTCAGGCCTGGGTAGTGGGCTGGGCGTGAGTAACGAGCCAGGCCTGGGAATTGGGCCTGGGTCTTGGGTATGGCCAATGTAGCATGCTGGGCCTGTGACAAGTCGGCAGTAGCCGGCGGTGGATGGGGTGAAGCCGCCGCAGGGTTGCAGACCGGCGGCGGGTTGGCAGCGTTGCTGTTTGTCGGATCCAACATCAGCACAACAAAGGGAAATTGGTCTTCGTAAAATTCAGCATCACGACTGTTGAAGAATGTAGATGGTTCCAAATCCTAAAGGCGATAGCCTTTCTTGCAAGCACGATACCCAAGAAAAACACATCTTTAACTTCTTGGAGTAAACTTGTCACGATATATGGGAATGTAAAAGGCATAACATAAGCAACCAAAAACTTTTAGAAGTTTGTAGTTTGGAGTACGTCCATAGAGTAACTTAAATGGTGTGCGAACATTGAGTTGGTTCGTCGGTGTTCGGTTATTCAGATAGGCAGCAGTGAGAACACATTCTCCCCAAAAATTTATAGGCAGATTAGTTTAAAAACGCAAAGCATGAGCCACGTTTAACAAATGACAATGCTTGCATTCCACAAGACCACTCTGTTGTGGTGTATCAACCATAGATGTCACAAAAATGATCCCACATTCAGCAAAGTATGATCTTAAAGGCAGAAATTCTGTTCCATTATGAGCACAGACACGATGAACTGTGCGACCAAACTGGTTCTTCATTAAAGCACAAAATTCAATAAATGTAGAAGCTACATCTGACTTAGCAACTAATAAATAAACCCAAATAGTTCGGGAATAATCATCAACTATAGTTAAAAATAAAATGTACCACTAGATGATGGTGTTCTATAAGGACTCCAAACATCAAATTGTATTAATTCAAACAAAGAACTAGCATTCGAAGTGCTCAATGAAAAACTATGTCTAGTCTGTTTTGCTCAGGGACATACAGAGCAAGTAACAGAAGTATTGTTTGTGCTAAAATCAAGAGTAGAAATAGAAGACATCACCATAGAGGAAAGATGTCCAAGACGCTGATGCAATAAATCAGAAGATGAAACTGGAGCAAGTGTCGGAATAGACTGCAAGATATAAGGATGAACATTCATATTCAGCAAATGAACCAGTGGTGTGTGTGAACGTAAAAATTAACAATAGAATCGGAGACAACAGAGGTGGAAAGTAGAGATCTGGCGACGGACGGCGTGCTTTGGACAACAGCAACGGTGGTGCGTGAATACAACACGCGGACGTTGGGGGAGAGGCAGTGCAATTTTATTTAGGGTTTCTGGGTTTTAGCCTCTGATACCATGTTGAAAATAAGGGTAATAATTGTGTGCCAGTATTCATACTCTGAGGTACATTATATAGAGGTACAAAGACCTATACAGAAAAGGAAAAGGAAATCTAATCTAATTACAATTCCAAGCAGTATTCACATAATGTTGCTTATTCCTTAATAGGTGGGTCTCTTAACAGGCAGCCTATCTATAAGCTTATGGACAGACCAGGGACCAATGTGCAATAAACGAAAATTAAGCAAACCCTTGTTCAATTTGCGAAGCTTTCTTCTTCCCCAAAATCTCACCTTCTGCGTAATTCTTCATTCTTCGTTCTCCATTCTCCATTCTTCTTACTTCTAAAACTTTAATCTCTCTCGTTCCTACACTCCAATCTATATTCTCCGCAAATTTAACTTCTCTCAACCAACCAAATCCTTCTCCGATCGAATTTTTTTTTACGATGTGTTCTCCAAACGACTGATGATGTCCGAAAAATTTGCTATGAGCTCTTCACTCTGCAACAAGATCTGCATCAACGAATTTTAATTTTAAACGAACGAAATTTAGTTTCAAGAGGATGAAATTTTGCCTAATAGTGTCAAAGACTTGAATTTTTCACATTTTAGTGAGTCTATGTTGTTGAATTGCCTTCAATGTAAATAAAATTGTTGTTGAAAATTATGAATCTATGAATTCTGCTGCTATGAACATGTATAAACATGTGGCAAATATTCAAAAAATGAAATAAATGTTGTAGAAAATTTTCGTATATACTATACGTAGGTTACCTTACGATACATATCATTTGCATTAAAACATGCATCTTTAATAAAAACTGTAACTATGAGTTAAGCAACTTCTTCAGGATATCGTGTATGAGTTAAGTTAAAATTTAGAAATTTAAAATTGTCATATTAACCACGCATTGATTACATTACAGCATGTACTATTTAAACAAAAACATGCACCTGGTTTTAAAATGTCAATTCCTTTTATCTATAGCAAAACTTTTCCAAGAGGTAGTGCATTAATTTAGCGTAAGAATTGTGTTTGTTTTGTTAAAACATGCATTTGTTAGCCTACAACTAGTATTTTTTACAGCATACTACAGAAAAGAGATTACAAAATTTTGTAATTTTTTTTAAAATTTCATATGAACTGCATTTAATACCTTACAATGTGTACTAATTACATTAAAACTTTTATTTGTTTTCAAACACGGGAGAAATTTTTCATATTTTAATTAAAGAGATGCCACTAAAAGTCTTGTCAACATGAAAGCAACATATGGAAAAGCATTGCATACTTTATATATAAATCATGCAAATGTTGTCGATTTCATACACTTGAACAAATGGTAAGATACGAGGTAAATCCTACAAGTGCTCATAACAAAAATCTTCTATTATGGAAATTACAATTACAACAGTGTTCCTATCTAGAGTTACTAACAATATCTAAAAAATTGAATCAATTATTAATTTTCAAAGGTAGATAATCTCTGAATTCCTTGAGTTCAGTGCCAGCTTCATCTAAATCAAGCACATGTTGAAACGTCTTGTAGAGTCCAATGTTCAATATTGTATTATTCCATACCACTTCAAGTTTAGATTCAACTTCTGCAAAAAGTCATACACAATTGGATATTAACAATTGCAGCATATAGGCAAACAAGTACAATTTCTAATTCAAAAAGAATAATAATCAACGAAAATAAGTCATACACAATACAACTGACAAGTCCACGGTGGATACTAACATATACAACATATAAGCAAATAAATGCAGCTTATAATTCAAAACAAACAACCAACAACGAGTGAAAATAAACAGACATTCACATTACAGTTAACAAATATGCACTAAATACTAACAGCTGCAACATATAAGTAAACAAATGTAGTTCTTAATACAAAGCAGAAAATCAACAACAAATGGAATAAAAATCATACATGGTACAACTAACAAGTACACATTGAATACTAATAGATGCAACATATAAGTAAACAAGTGCAGCTCGTAATTCAAAATGAACAATCTAACAACGAATGGAAATAAAAGTCATTCACAGTATAACTAACAAGTAAATGTTGGATAGTAACAGCTGCAACATATAAGTAAACGAATGTAGCTCGTAAGTCAAAACGAACAATTAAAAAGTTTCTTGTAACGACAAGAGGACAATTCAAAACCAAATCACAGAAAAATGCACATAGCTACTCAAAACAAAGAAAAAATGCATATCCAACACTAAACAAAAAAAATAACTTACCAAAGTCGATGTCGAAAAGGAATCACATAAATAAGCAAACGGAGAATTATGGAGAAGAGGCAGAGAAACGAGCGGTGATGGAGAAACAAAGAAGAGGTGGAGAAGAGGCTGAGAAATTGTCAGAGAGAGAAGAGAGATCACCAGAGAGAGAAGAAGATGCCACTGAGGAGGAGGAGGAAGGTGGGGGCACTGGAGAGAAGGAGGAAGGAGATGGCATCCAGGAGGAGAGAGAGAAAGAGAGAGGTTGCGTCGAGGAGGAAAAGGGAAATAGTGGCGCCAAGGAGGAAAAGTTGATGTATATGTCGATGCTTATAGATTTTCAAATCTGAACCAATGGGTTTGGCCTGTGAATTTGGATAGAATTGTATTAATTGCAGGTAGGTCCGTGACCTGTTCATAAGCTTTTGGACATACCGCTTTTCTTGAGCCTTCTCTTTTACTTCAAAATCTCAAAAAACCCGTAAATTTTCTATTTTAAAAGAAGTCCTTACAATTTTAGAGAGGTAATTACATTGATATTTTGTACAAATATGATTATTTGTGCTTTACGACCTTTGACACAAAGATCTAGCGCAAATAACACTGGTGCAGGAGTGTGCATTGAGATCGCCATTAAAAGGATGTTTTGCAATTTTTTTGTATAAAATTCTTCTGTGATAAGTTCCTAATTTAGAACTTAAATCTTAAGAGTAATTTGGGAAATATAAAATTGTATCAAGAGGTTAAACCTTATTAGACAGTGGTTGAACAACCTTAAAAATAATACCCAATTTTTTTAAAAAAATTATACTTCTTCTCCCCTCCTTATTTCTTCTTCCTACCTTTTCACCTTATTTCTTATTTTGCTACCTTGAAAATTTCTTTTCCCTTTCCTTTATTTCTTCTTTTCCCCTTTCACCTTATTTTTTTTTCTTCGCCACCGTTTTCACCCTTATATTTCAATTTCATTCAAACTTTTTTCCCTCCAATTTCCACTGCATATAAAGCAATTTCATCTATCAAGAGAAAATTATCATCACAATCATGTGTTCATCAATTTGAAGTCATGTGAATAAGATTTATTTTCTCCCTTTTAGATTTGTTGTATTTAGAATTTTGAGCTAATATCTTTTGGATATGATTATAATTGGTTTCTCAGAATCATAATTTTCGTAGTTTGATTGTAGATGGTTTGAAAATTTACTAGTGTTGGTGTTAATAAGATGAAAGGTGGTGGTGATAAAATATTACAGTGGCGGCTTTAATTTTTCTGTTTCGATGAAAACTAGAAAGTACAGATTTTTAAAAATTACTACTGACAATTTTTTTTGAATTCACACCTTATTTAATGACACATTATAAACCATCGTCCATTGTTAGAAAATGGACGACGTGAGCAAATATGGCGGTTAAATTTCACCATCTGTGATGGCAAGAAATTGCCTTTCATGGACGATTCGTGTACTAGTGCAATGACATAACTTAATATGGTCATTGTGTATTCTATTTTATGGTAAAATTTATATGTGCCATTAATATTTTTGGTAAAATTTACTTATATCTTTTCCCTCTCTATAATCAGTTTCTCTGCCCTCTCCCTCCCCCCTACTCCCCCCTCCCACCACCACCACCACCACCGTAATTAAGCCAACCTCTTTTTATATAAAATTTCTCTCATGTACCCCCAACTCAACACTGAAGAAGTACGCTCAATCTCCACCACGGGTGACTGTTGCCACAGAAGCCACATGGTGGTTGCAGTGAAGGATCTATCGGTGGAATCTCCTATGGTGACAAGTGGTGGTCAAGAGGATAATCTCAGCCAGTGCTCAGGTACCCAAGCAGTGGAGGATCTCAAGCGAATTCTCACCATGGTAATAGGTGGCAACGCTACGCAGCCAATTCTAGCATAGTAACGCTACTCAACCGGGTCGTCGGCGGACACGCGCGAGTAAACTGCTCAACTGGTTCTCAAACATTGGGTACGTTGTTTCTCAAACGAGGTGTTAGCGTCAACACAAATATGGGTTTTTTTGGTTGAAGTATCCTTCATATCATCTCTGTAAATTCAATTTTTTTCCAGCGACCCTTTTTCTGATAAAATGATCTAGAAATAACTTATTTTACTTTCGATCTATATTTTCAAAAACGGTTAAGGAGAAATCCAAGTTAACTCTGTTTATATAATTGACTTTGGTGATTCTGTTCCAAGGATACAAAATATATTTGTAGACTTCAATCCGTGAAGATGGTTCAGACTAGTTAGTGACAGGTTTATAGACCGTTATTCGGTTATTTTCCGGGTACGGGTTAGACACAATTCAACTCACAGAAAATGCTCCATGTACATTGAAAAAGAAGTATCTTGTGATCTGGAGCGACAGGGTACAATCCACTATATGAGAGACAAGAGTGGAAATAGGTTTGATGGGGACAACCCATTTTTTAGGGATAGAACTACTTTTTTCTTGTTGTTGATTGCGTTGGTGTTATCTAAACTATGGATGGATAATTGTTTGTGTGATTGATTGGATACTTCCTATTGTGACTGGCTGGACGAGGGATACTATCTTGAGGCAATGGATTGAGTTTGGTGAGAGCAGATCGATCTTATCACAGTAAATGATCTTTTATCTTTTATAGGCCCTTTCAAATGCCACTTAGACAATTGGTTTATAATATTGATTTTTAGTGTTTTTATGTAAATGGAATCCAACCATATTTTAGGGTTCTTACCGTTACCTTGATCATATATATTAAAATTTTAAATCATTTTTCACCTAATACTACTTGCTAAATGGAAATTTGTATTAAAATTTACTGCAATAAAATATTTTATTTATTGATATAGCCTGACGCTCACCATTAAAATAGATATATCTTGTTTAATTTTTTGTTGATATACGACACAATGGCCCATTCTTCAAAACAAATTTGTTTTTTTATTTTATAATATAATCACGAAATCTCCAACCATAAAAAATGGTATTTGTTTTAAACGTTAGAGATAAAGTACAATTGGCTTATTCTTTGGCCAAAAATGTAATTAGTTACACATATTAACTGAATAAAATGGGTGTATCTTGAATTTTTTAAAACGGTATTCTCACAAAAATGAAAAAATTAAATCCCTCGAGGTGACAACAATATTCAATTGGTTGAACGTCAGTGGACAACAAAAATCTAAGATCAGACCACAGTGTTGGCACCTTGCTTGAGAGTATAATCTAAGGCCTGGGCTACCCCACAGTAGCGTAGTATAAACATATATTATCACCCTCTGACTCAAATGCTTTATTTTGTCCCGAATTTATACAACGATTTTTTCGCTGGTGTCCTTCTCAAATGACGCACGAGATTAGAAAAAAAACTTTAGTTTTACTTTAATACAATGAGTCTGTCTCTTAAAAAATAATTTTTCCATAAATTATGAAATGATCAAGGATTCAAGTCTAATTTTATCACAAAAAAACGAAAATTTTGTGGGTTAAAGCAATTAAAATCTAGGTCAAATTCGGGTTATAAGCTATTTGGGTAAACTCATACACCTATTTTAATTTTGGTTTGAAACATTACATATTAGAGTAAAGCATAAAATACATGTATTTCACTCTAAATATGAATTTTTTTTAATAAAAATTCAAATGTTGCACTTGCAGTTACTGCAGTATAACCCTCTAATTTTATATTATTCTAATTATATCATGTCTTTCCATATGTCAATGGAAAGATGATCATTCCCAAAATTTGGTCTAATATATCCAATAGTTATAATTTACTAAAAATGAGAAATTAATGTATTCTTTTTAACTTTTGAGGAGTTTATCTCCTATAAAATCGTCTCATGATATGATCATGGGCAATTACAAATAAGATAAGATGTTATCGAATTTGGAGTCAAAATCTAATAAAACTTGGTTTAAAATCAATTTTAAAGCACTCTAAAAATTCAGGGACCTAAATACAAAATGTCAAAAGAAAGGGGAGACCTCCATCACCGGAGCTATATATAATGTGGCAATTCAGGGAGATCTGCAGCACGTCGACTCACAAAGCTCTGCAATGCGGGGTTTTTTTTTGGGTTTGCAATGATTTGTCTTGTGTTTGTGGTCACATTTTCGGGTGGCGGCGTCAGATCGTCTGGGTTTTTCAGATACGTTGATATCGCCGATGAAATCAAACGACACCAGGAATAGTCTAGTAGCGAATAGTCTAGTCTAGTTGTACTTTATATACTCCCTCTGTTTGAACTCTATTTGCACTCTTTCCTATTTGGTACGTCTCAACTGAATTTGCACTCTACACTTTATTTCCTTATTTATCAAACTTTGTCCATTATTTTAATTGAATTGGTCCCTCTTTATTTGTATTTCTAGGTCAAACTAACCCACCAACCCCAAAACTAATAGCCCAAACCCACTTCCATATCACCCCAACTCATTAAATAATCCAAAGCATAAAAATAAAAATAAAAAAACTTCCTCTTTCTCTCTGCAAATGGAGCTGGCGGAGGGAGTAATGCTTCATTCCGTTTCAATATAAAATGACTTTCAAAAATAATCTCACATGACCTACAGACTGATAAATTATATTAAAATATTATATTAAAATAGTTAAGTTTCAAACTAAAATTGAAATTACCATGAAATTAAAATAGTTAATCATCACATAAAATAATATATACTAAATTAAATTAGATAAACATCAACTAAAAACACTAAACCACAAATAAAATTAAAATGGTTAAACATCATATAAAATACTAAAATACGCCTCAAATAAAGTATTAAAATAAACATCAAATTGAAATAGTTACTTTATGTCGATTAAATACACTATAAATCTATCAAATTAGAAGGGTCAAACATTAATTAAAAATACTATAAATATACTCAATTTTAAATAATTTTAAAAAAACACAAAATAAAAATAATTAAGCATCACATAAATAATTTACACATCAAATAAACATTTAGAATACACATTAAATTTTGAGTACGTCTCCCGAATGACGGTCTTTCCATAAGTTATGAAAAAATCAAGGTTTAAATTGCAAATTTGAAGAAATTATGATAAAAATTTTGGGTTGCATTAATCGGGTTATAAATTTATAACTACTGCATGTTGTATATAAATTTTTAAAATTGCAACTAAATACTTTTACTTTTCTATAATTCTAATTCAACCCCGTCTTTCCATATGACTAAGGAAAGGTGGTCTTTCCAAACAATTTGCCTTAAATTATAATTGTTAAACATTAAATAAAAACACATCTAAATGAAATAATTAAATATAAAATAAGACAATAAAATAAACATTAAATTAAAATAGTTAAACAAAAAATCATTAAGTTAAAGATGTTAAATTTTAAGTAAAAATAATATAAATTTACATCAATTTTAAAACATAAAAAGAAAACCAAAGTGTAACACTAATATAGGGAAACCATAAAACTCCAGTCGCAGTATTAGACAAGGCACGATACTCATACTCAGTGCTGGAATGAGAAACCATGGGTTGCTTTGTAGCGCTCCAGGAAACAAGACTGTCACCCAAGAAGACAACATACCTATATGTCAGACAGTGAGTCTTGAGACAACGCGCCAATCTGCATTGGAGTAGCCGAACACCTCGTAAGTGTGATCCGAGAAAAAATACATACCATAGTAAATAGTACCATGAATACAGCGGGGAATACAAGTAACTGCAGAAAAATGATCATCCCAGGGATCCTGAAGGTACTGACTATGGTAGAGACTTTGGAAGAAACGACGTAGAGACAACAACAACGTCGATCATCCTAGCTCGACTAAGAATATCACGGGCATATTTGACCTGACCCAAGAACAAACACAATAGAGTAGGCTCCACCTCCAAGCCAATTAAATAATGCAAAGAGGCCAAGTCCTTAATGTTAAACTCCTTATAGTCCAAGCAATGAACTAACGAATGACAGACGAGTCATTTCCAGTAAGGATAATATTGTTCACATAAACTTAAAGATACATCAGAGTAGTACCTCGAGAAAAGACAAACGGAGATGGGTCTGCTGAACTGTAAAGAAAATCAAGCTGACGTAGGTAAGTATTGAACCTTTGGAACCAAACCCGAGGATCCCGCATCAGGTCATAAATAGCTTTTCGTAGGAAAAAAACATAATCGAGATGAGCACCATTATTGTAACCATCTGATTGATCCATATAGACTAGACCATCAAGCACACCATTACGGAAAAACATTCTTGACATATATTTGATGAAGGGGTCATCGATGCATGGTGGCAATTGGAAGAACAATGCGAACAGTTGGCGCATTCACCACATGGCTGAAAGTGTGATCAAATTCAACCCTAGAATCTGAGAGAAGCCTCGTGCCACCATTCGAGCCATGTAGCGGTCAATACTACCATAAGACTGATACTTGATAAGGAAAGCCCAATTGGAGCCAACAACATCACGTTTGGAGGGTGAGGCACCAAATTCCAAGTATGCTAATGGCGAAGTACAACCATTTCCTAATCCATGGCCGAAATCCAGTGAGGATCTCAAAGAGCCACACGATAGTTTCGAGTCTCGATTTGAACAAGTAGGGCAGCAAAAAACCATACACTTCACAACAGAGAAAGACCGAGAATGCCAATCGTCCTGGTGGTCATGTGGTGTGTGTGAGCGGAAGCTGGCTCAGGAGAGACATTGGTGACATTGACAGGAGAATCCGTAACTAGAGTGGTTCAAGCCTTGGTAGATTATGCAGCGGTCGGAGTCATTGACTTCGAGGCTGGAGAAGCCAAAGGTAATGCTGGAGATTTAGCATTAGAAAAAACCACGCTAGGTGATAAGGTAGAGGGCGATGGAATGCATGAACTATGTACAAATGGACATGTAGCCGAGAGCTCTGTAAATGAAGAAAGCTCCAAATGAGAGGTAAAACAGATATCCCATGAAGAGGGGGTATAAGGAAATAAGGTCTCATCAAACTGGACATACCGTGAAACATAGATACGCCCAATAGCCGGATCGAGACACTTGATCCCTCTGTGACGATCATAGTAGCTAATAAAAAATATAGAATGGAGCAAGTTGCAAACATATGAGGCGCAATAGCACGCAAGTTAGGATATGCATGACAACCATATGGGTGAAAAAGAGAGTAATCTGGTGTAGATCCAAAGATAACCTCAATAGGGGACTTTCCACCAAGAATGAAACTAGGGAAACGGTTAATAAAATAAACCGCAAAAGAAAAAACATCCACCAAATAGGCTTTCAGCATGGAATAATGAAATAACATGGCAAGGCCAACTCCCTGATGTGACGATGCTTGCGCTCACATGCACGACCATTCTGAGCAGGTATACAAGGAGAGGACATCTGATGATGAATGTCATAGGACACAAAGTGAGCCTGCTGAAGATGATTATTGAACTTTGTACCGCCATCTGTCTGCAAGATTTTAACCTTGGTAAAAAACTGAGTCTCAATAAATTTCTGAAACTGGAGAAAGATGTCAAAGAAATTAGACTTCCGACGTAACGGGAGAAACCACGTGAATCATGAAAAATCATCGATGAAAACAGCATAATAAGAATAACCCTCTATTGATAAAACTAGAGGCGATCCCTACAAATCATAGGGAACCTTATCTAACAAGCCCGTGGCACGCTTGTCACTATCGAAAAAGGTATTCGCTTTATCTTGACCATCTGACAGGAAGAATAACTTTCAGGTATGTGCAAGATATAAGTGACAAAGAATATGATCCTGTTTCCTTAACAACTAAAGAGTGGCATAAGACACATGACCAGGGCGAGAATGTCACTACTCAAAAGAAATTCAGAGTTTTCCATAGCGTAATTCACCTAAAAAGGTGGAATCACACGTCTCAAGAAAATAAAGACCAGAACGATGATAGGCTTTACCTAATATATTTTTCTATATGCTTATACTTAATGAAAAATGCATCGACATCAAATATAACAATAACCAGTAAATCACGAGTAAGTTTACAAATGAACAATAAAGTTTTGGTGATTTGAGGAACCACAAGAACGTTATGTAAAGATAAGCCATAAATATTACACTGACCACTATGAGAAATTGATAGTGATTCACCATTACCCATAGATACATAATAAGAGCCACGATAAGGATGTACCAGTTGAAGATGCTGATGATTAGGAAAGGTGTGAGTGGTCACACCGGAGTCGACGATCCGCTGATCAGAGGACACATGTAATAATGACGCAAGAACTAGAGAAAGATAGAGTTATAGAAATAATTGCACAGAAGGAGACCTTTCGAACATCAGGTACAAAACGTTGCAACTCGAGAAGTACCAAGGAAGATGGCGGGAGATCAGATAACTCTCAAATATGGTGATTGGCCGGAGAAGACGATGGGGAATGTGGCCGGGAATAAGAAAGATCAGCCGGTGGTAGGGATGACAATGGGGCGGGGCGGGGGTACTGACTATGGTATCTCCATACCCACACCCACCTAAAATTTTCATACGCATACCCGTCCCATTACACATGGCGGTTACAACTTTAAAATCCATCCTCACACAATCTGGTATTATACAAAATCCATACCCGCCCATCACCCACTTGGGTTTCCCTACCCACTTCATACCCATTATATTCATCCCACATATATACTCAAAAATAGGTAAAATGCACTTTTTATAGTAATTTTTTATATTAAAATTAATAAATGTATTTACATGAAAATATTACTGGTAAGACATGTGCAATATGGATAAATAATAATTTGTGTTATATTAAACTAGTGGGTATATAACGGGTTTAGTTGGGCGGGCGGGGATGTGGCGGGTATGAACTAATAACCAAACCCCACCCCACCCCACCAACA
>JAULKJ010155766.1:0-14681 GCA_032355405.1 Rubia balearica | reverse complement strand
TATCTCCATAATATTCCTATTCCTTATCTGCTTTTGAAGCATATCCAAATCCCATAAATAAAGAGATTTTCCTTATCACCAATATCCCATAATATTCATTCAATTCCAATTCCATAAATGTATGGATTTACCATAAAATCACAATGCTTCGATATGGCATAAACAATATATTGCATAATTTCAAATTTCATAAATAAAATCCGTCACAATATTGTTTCCGTATAATACTTCCATAGCATATATCAGTATGTTCCAACATGGAAAGTTTTCTTCTCTAACATAAATTCAAAAATTACCAACACAATAAATCCATGAGATATATATGACTATACAACTTGGTTTTAAGTAATACTTTTAAGTATAAGATAGCGAGAACAAAAACATCGTGTTTCTAAGGTTAAAAGGCGATGTGTGTTGTGTTTTTTATTGATTGCAATTTCAAATCGGTTATCTCCATCCCGTATTAATAATCGTTTGGCCACACAATCAATTCAAAAACAATAAATCAAAGGTGAGTTCAAATACAGTGAGGCATGGTGTGTAGACTCTAAGAGTATCTACAATGATAGTGGATTTAATGAGCACTTCTTAACTTTCACATTATCAATTTTGATGAAAATTAGGTAAAAACCAACTGGCAACAATGAAATGATATTTGAGAATCACGTCTTTAGCGCCACATCAGCATCTCTAATTAAAAAATATTTAAACTTTTATTCATATTTTATAAAATATCAATACCACGCAAATTAAAAAATTATATTGTAGTGACTATATAAATATAACACAAACATGTTAATTCTTTCATCCATAATAATATTCTATATAAAATTTATATGATTTAAAAAATTTAAATATTAATCAATATCATAATATTTTCTAAAAAATTACATTTGATCCTTATTTTCAAAACCTTTGGAAATATATTCAACGATATCTGCTCTAAATTGATGATGATGTCCGGTTCCCAAATTTCCGAGCGTCGATGGATTGAAGTTTGAAATTCTTGAATTAACTCTTCCGTGACTTACATAGTTGGACTTTGATCTTCTACATTCCAATATAATTATTACGTGATATAAAATAATATTAATTTCATAAATAAAATTAGAAAATATTCAAATTTTAAAAAACAAATAATCTCATTTATGAAAGTATATAATCAAAATTAAAATTTGATTGTTATCCAATTAAATAAAAAATACAAAATAAGCCATGCCAAGAGTCCATCATTGATTGGTTGGTCTTTCACAAATAAAGAGGTACTAACTACTTAACTAAGGAGCAACTCCTTATTAAGGAGTAGTTCTTAAAACTCCACAATGGAGCTCCTCAAACAAGGAGTGCTCCTTATTAAGAAAAGTGGGGTTAAAGAGCTGTCATTGTGAATGCTTTAAATTCATGATGACATCTTAGAGACTTACGAGGCTGCTTTTACCCAGCTCCATCAGAGAGGTGTGCTTATGATGAGTGGATATATGAAGGTGTGTGAGTGTGCCGGAAGGTAGGTAAACGTTGATGACATTATCATTTTTTTCAACTACAAAGTGCGGGGAATGAAGGGTTGTTTATGTTGTATCTCAATGTTCATGGGGTTCAACTTGTGGTAGGTTATCCCAACAACTGTGGATCGTGGAAGGACATGCATTTTCTTTTACGTTAGGGATGTGGAAGGCAAACCTGGGTATTTGTAGAATTCGGTTGTCCCTTTGGATAGGTGATCTGACAAGTTAGGAATGTTGATGAATGAGAGCAGAATTGTGGTAGATTTGTCCCCACATTCCTTGAAGATAATCTGGCCTAAGGGGAAGCTAGGTTGTTGTGTTTCACATCATTATTAAATTTGTGTGATCAGTTCTCTTGGGTTTGTGAAATTTATTTGATGTCTTTAGATGATGATTACGTATAATTATGCAGGCATGGCTCTGTTATGAATGACGTGTCTGGGAGAAACAACGTCCGTAGAAAAACTGAGGAGGGGTATGCAAATGCTCTGTTGAACCCTCGATAGAAAAAAAAAACAGAGAATGTTGGGGGTTGGGTGCAGGGGGTAGCGGGGTTAATGTGGCCCAAGTGCCTACCACAAGGGTTTTGTATTAGGGGGCTCTAAGCTGGACGGTTGGGTGGCTAATGAGGCTGACGTCGTTTCTTCTCTGCAACCCGTTGGGGTAGTTTGGAAGGGTAGTGCGGATTTGAACAACAAACTTAATTTAACAATCTTGCTTCAGAGTTTGTTGGTTATGAATTGGGTCTTTCTCATTTTTAATGTTGCTAGCATATTAAATCTACTGAGTGTCTCTTAGATTATATGTTAGTTAAAGAAATAGTTAGTGAGGCGTCCTCTTGATTTTTGACAAGGTAAGGAAAGATTGGTTGCTTGCAACTATAACCAATTTGTGTGAATTCATTTAAATTCTAGCCCTCGAGTATATTCTAGACCTCGAGTATATTCTAGCCCTAAATAAAACTAAGCAGCCCTAAAATAAAAAACCATCACAGTTGGAATCAAAACAAAATCAACCATCACACCACAAACCATTCTTCTTTGCTTATAAAATCACATCATCCTCACATTCTTGTAAAAAATATGCAATAGACTCCAGCATCATCAAGATCACTCAACATGTCTCAAAATCATAATCAGGTTAATCACACAAATCATATTCAATACTCACCACACATGTTTGTATATAACATTATCTCCACCTTAGTAATTTAACACTTGAGTAAAAATCAGTGAGGTCTTTATCAAGGTTGCAACATGGTTAGGGTCAAAGAGGTAAAGGGAATACAAGGCTAAAAATACGAGACTATGCAAGTAATTCATTATCATCCTTATACTCATTTATGTTCATACTTCGAATGAAAAATGCAAAATTGATAAGCAACGAAATATAAACATCTCTGCCAAAAATTAAACCATGCCCTTTTTACTCCCAAATTTTTTTAGCCCAATATACTCATGGCCAGTTTTTTTACCTTTCAGTTTCAGTATTTTTTCACATTTTTTCAACATTTATTTTTCTGGGCAGTAGCATTGATAATTTTTTTGGGCATACAAGAACAACAATATCATGCCAAAACTATATATACACTTCCCCAATGAATGTAAGTCCAAAACACTATGCTCCAACATGTATTAGCACAAAATGTCAACCACATCTAACCCATAGAGAAATTTCAATTCATATCCCAAAAAATAATAAATTACTTTCACATTCTCAAAGGGTTAAGAAAAGGGTAAGGCTTTCGACTAAATATTTAGTGACTGAAAATACCAAAGAAAGAGTTTTATGGCTTCAACGGGGCAAACTAGGAGATCAATATAAGGATGGAAATATATAGTAGAAGCTAAGTTGGGCTCCATTCCTAAAATCCTTTGTCATTTTCATACTCAAGTATCAAAAAAAATCTCAAAATCATGACACAAACCAAGCAATGAATATCAAAATATGATCACTCAACAAAGAGATAAAGAGCTACTTATGATCATTTTTTAAGAAAGTAAGGGATAGATACCAATATAACCCTACCTACTTGACTAAATACCAATATAACCCTCAGATAATTTTTAGTGCAAAAATAATCCTAACTAGATAATGTAAGTGCTAATATAACCCTCATACCTCATTTTCGGCACCGCCGCCGTAACAGGTAGGATTATATCAGCACATTATGAAAACTGATAGGGTTATATTGGAACATTCCTAAAACTTATAGGGTTATATCAGCACATTCGTAAAACTTATAGGATTATATCAGTACATTCATAAAACTTATAGGGTTATCAGTACATTCGTAAAATTTATAGGGTTAGATCAGCACATTCCTATAAGTTTTGGCACTTACACTGATTATCTATGGTTAGATTGGCACTTTCGAACACTGGAAGGTTATATTGGCACTTTTGTCAAATAGGTAGGGTTATAAAAAACCTTTTTTCAAAATAATTTTATGCCTTTTTTGGCTTTTTCTCTTTAAGGCTCAAATCCTCACAATATATCTAGTTTTAAAGTAAAAATGACTTATTGCACATGTCATCCTAGAAAATATACAAGGAATCCATGATTTCTTTCACAAAGGGAAAAAATCATTCATTCTTACCACAGAGAAAATTATAATTCTAATCATTCAGATTTTCAATTCAAGGTGACTTTTTTACTCAAATGATGAAAAAAAACTGAAAATCTTTTTCTTTTTTTGAATTTTTCTAATTTTTTTTGCAGCAATGAAAATCAAACTTATGATGTTACACCTCTACCCCACACTTAGACAACACAATGTCCTTAGTGTGTAAAAAAATATAACATATGCAAATGAATTAGAAAATATGATGTTATGCAATTACTCTACAAATGTACTAATATTCAACTAAAAAATTATCCATGGGCAGCTAATTAGCCATGGGGTCAACAGATGAATCTCGTTCTCTTTGGGCATTCTGAAAACTTTGGGTTGAAAGTTTAATGTTTTGGTTTAGATTTGGTTTGCTTTCAAACCCCCCTTCATCTTTTGAAGATGTTCTTTGAACCCTGTAAGTTAAAACCATCAAACAAATCCAAACCAATTGGATGAATAATTTATTTATTTATTTGATTTTTCTGTTTTATTTTTTTCCAAAAATAAAATAAATGAAAATAAAGAAAAGTTAAATAAAATTAAAATTAAAATCTTGGGCTGCTCCTCCCAAGTAGCGCCCCTTTTAACATCTTAGGCTAGACTCAGTTGGCTAGTTCAAATCAGGCATATGGGGGCAATGAAAGTGTCATTTTCTCAACTTGGGAGAGCTCTATTCCCTCAGGATACATGATGTGTAACGTTTGATTCTCCCTTAATAATGTATATATGAGATGCTCAGGTAATTTCTTCAACTCAACCTATGGTGATTTCTCAATCCGAGGAAAAGCGCATTCAGGGTTAGGCGGGATGATAATCCCATATGACGTCAACTGAGAGACATGTTGCACTTTTGATCTGGATCTGGTCGGTATGGGCATACCGACCAAAAGTGGTTGTGAGTTGATTTTATGGAGTTTCTGGTAAAGAAACAAGTGGTATGGGCATAGTGATCAAAAGTGGCTGGGAGTTGATTTCCTTGGTGGAGTATAGTTGCATAATGTTTTCGCGAATAGTACCATCCATCTAAAACATCACATCCTTGTTCTCCCATCCATTAAAAAGTACCTTTTCAAGCTAGTCATCCCCAGAATACTTTTCTACAAAATCATCAACCAACAGGTCAATCACATCAAGAGTAAACATAGAGTCGGGATTATCTACATGTTTCAGGCATTAAAAAATATTGAAAGAAACTATATCTCCATCAAATTCAACCACTACTATATGCACCCCCTTATGGCACCGGTTGCTGGGGCCTATGGCACCGGTATTTTGTTCCCCCATCCGACTGGTGCCTAAGTAGGGTGGTGTTGAAACAAAGTTGCTCTGGCACTGGTATAAAAAACTATTGTTGATTTAAGATACACAGCACTAATGAATACTACTGGTGTTTTAAAAATGTAGCGCGCTTTAAAATGTAGCGGTGCTTATTTTGATATCAGGCAGTGATTCCTAATACCGGTGCCAATGACGATATAGAGGTTATAACTAATGATATAGAGAACTGGTTTCAATACCATTGCCATTACAGTATGGTGATGCTTTCCCACACAATCAGCACCAGTCGGCTGGAAACCGGTGCTTAAAAATTAATACCAGCACCGGTTTGAGTTACCGGTGCTGTTTGTTTTTTAGAATCGATGTTGAGGTTTAGTAGCATCAGTTTCTTTCAGCACCGGTATGTAATAATTGCCAATGCATGTTGTGGTTAATTTCTAAATTTATAGCACTTGTATTATTTTTGGAAAACTGGTGTTGGTTTTAATTTTCATTATCAATGCCCTATTTGAATTTATCCCAGCCTATCCAGATTTAAACCAGGGAAAATACATCAAAAGAAACAATGAACAACCAACCAAGAAGATGTATTCTACTAACTTGATCTAGAAAGAAGAAATGAATGAATTATGAACTGAAATTGTGAAAAAATATAAATTCCTTCCATAAAGCATAAATAGGAAAAACTGTATAACTGCTTGACATCAATTTTCTACAAGTGCTTATATTCGTCTATATCCATGGAAGTCTTGCAAACTTTGGAATACTCGTCTACCCAAATCTGACATCATCAATCGGTTACAGCTGCTATCTCCTTGGAATTGTATGCACCTTGCTTTGAGGGAAATATCTATTGCGTTCAAAACAAGACAATGATTAACTTTGTGAGTGTATTTCCTAAGTAATAATTAGAAATGTGCAATTTGTAACATGTTGACCAACCTCGAGGATATCTGTTGGGGTAGTCTTCAACACCAGCTTTTCCATGAAGAGGAAGACATAGTATCCACATTCCCAACCAATCAATTGAGTTCGTAACGGCACATTAAAAAAAAGAGTTAAATGTAATTGTACTAAATAAAGTAGGAAATGAATGGAATGTTGGAGTGAATGACTTACATCAATGTTTGTGATTTCCCATGTTTAATCTGGAGGCGGCTCCATCTTCATCTTTTCCCTTTGATACTCACATGCAACCCTGGTAATTATGATTGACTTTTAATGGTTAGGAAAATCAAATTGTAAGAAGTTAAAATAAATACTAAGAGAGGAATGAATGTACATGGAAATGATTTTGTTTTCCCTTGTGGTTTTCGGTTTAATTCCTCCAGTGAGCGAGTCAAGTGTGAAAAATCCTTCTGTACTGGGACGAATGAGAATCAATTACCAATGATCATTGCGTTGAAAGTAATTAGCATATGAGTGAATTACTTACGAGAGTACAATTTTGTGTAATTGACTAAAAGTGTAAAGTTCCACTTACATTTTAATGTATGGAACCATATAAATCATGACATCTGTATTGAGCATGGTTTCCAGAATGGTTTTAGCCTGACCCTCAACCTCTGCATCCTTGATTTCTGTGGCATGGCCTCCCGTATAGAACGGGAAAAATTGGATGCGGCCATTGTTAGTTGTGAAGACTTGGTCCCAGAGGTGCCTTGAAGAATATGACTAGTTAATATAATGTAAAAAATTGTTTATTAATAAAATGAATTAATGCGAAAAAGTAAACCTTACCCTAATACAAACATCGATCACCGAGTTTGATAGCCAAGCCATGCCTCCGAAGTTGCCAAACTTGTTCTCGAACTCCACCAAGTAATCGATGAACAGTGCAGCACTATATTTTTTGCCGGATGTCAATGGGAAATAGTCTGGAAACAAAACTACCTTCTCAGAATGATACATTTCCTTCGCAAAGTTATTGCACTATGTGATGTAATTTTCCATGTTGGGATATGCTTCGATCTGGCGCTTGTTGTCAATCTGAAAATATTTAATGGCAATGAAACTAGAGAATTCAATAAATAATGAAATATAGCAGAAATTATGGATTTATCAAGAAGCACCCATTTAAGAGGCACCTCATTCCTAAATCCTCCATTCGAGGGACGGTAGGAGCTGTTCGAGATAGAATGCTTAGGGATGTCCAACCGCAAAGAAAATTAATTTAATTTTAACGATTACTAATTGAAAATTGGACATGTTAAATTCATAGATCTTGGTTGATTTTATTACCTCATCGTCGCTGCAATACGTGAAATACAAATTATCGGGGTGGGGTTTGCTACCTTCAATGTCCTCGGCCTGCGTATCATCTCTGAATGAGACCAACGTCATCGGCCAATCCACGACACTCCCCAGAGCGTCTCCCACGCCACTGAAATTGTGGTTGGCAGACAGCAGCCCAACCCTTGGATGGTTTACTGGCTCACACATGCTAATGCGTGCCAATGTCCCTCTTTCCTTCTCGGCAAGCTTTGATTTTTGCATCCACGCTTGAGCCACCTTATGGTTCTCTTCCTCAAGTTCCTTGACATACAGGGTCACCAACTCAGCATCTTATTACGAACAGTGACAATGAGTTAGTCTAAAATAGTTAATTATTTGATAAATTGATGGGAAATCCAAACTGTGTCGACAATTGAGCTATAATGCATATTTACCTCCACATCACCTTCTCCGTCGGCCCCCGAGCTGCTAAGACCAGTGAAAACACCTCCAAAAATAGGATTTTCAATACAGTTTTTCGGGTCCACTAGGCCTTTGGGTATATTTATTCCCCTAGCAGAGGTTATGCCCTTGACCAACTGCTCGAGGTACGACCATCGCCTCTACCACAGGTTGCTGAGCGGAAGGTTTCTTCTCCTCATTCTTCTGGGACGAGGAAGCACTGGGGCACTTGCTTCGTGTTATGGTTGGGATAGAAATCAAGCTTGCAGTTGGGTTTTGGTACCTCTGTATCGACTAGGGTGATCCTTCTTCCCGATGGCTCTGATCAAAATGTCCTCACTCGGTCCCAATTCTAGGGTTCCCTTCTCATTTTCTTCATCTATCTTAAACTGCAGTAAATTATTGTGTAAGTTGTAATAGATATCAATCAAGTTTAATGTGAACATTTAAATAATTTGGATACTTGCAATAGTGTCTGCTATAGCCTTAACTTCGTTGGTTTCATATTCCTTGTCATTTGTCTTGTTCGATTCCAAGTAGACTAGGGACCTGTCAGGCTTGAAATTATTCTTACTTATTTCCGTCTCAATAACTTTTTTTGTGTATCCCTGGTATCTGAGCCTCTTCCTCTCTTTCTCCTTCAGTTCCTCTATCAGTTTCTCCTTTGTTGCCCGGTTCCCCTTTGGTCTGGTCTGGTATGTGTACTTCTTTTACTTGGAATGGCCACTATTTGTCTTTCTTTTTTTTTTAGAAAAGTGCCAAAACAAAAGGTTAGTTACTAACACAATGAGATTGCTAAAACCATATTTAAATATTAGTCATCATGTAATATAAAATGTTAACTTACTCTCACTTCCTCTGATTTTTCTGTACTCCTCGAACTTCTTCCACTCTTCCTCGTCTATCCACCGGTACTTTTCCCACGTCTTATTTTTTGGAATTCCCCCCCCCCCCCAAGAAGATGCCAGATGTACTTGTTTGCTACCTTGGATATCTATTTGCGATGTGTCTTTCCTTCTTTGCTGGTCCAAGTCTTCTTCAACCAGCTCCCTTGCGCTTCAATCAATTTATCTTCAAATTTGAAACTTGACTGCAATTGTGGTGATAAAATAAAGTACGTCTGGAACATGGTTACATAAGATAATAGTAATTAAATATTATTCATTGATAAATGATGTGCTATGAAAAATATTCGTACCTTAATGTCTCTACATATTTCTTCCTTCACATCCTTCGGGACGTCCGACCAGTGTGTCCATATACCAAATCGGACGCGCCTCCAGAATGCGTAATAGTAATATGCGGTCTATGTGCTCCAGTTTGCACACATACTAGTTGACCCTCTACTTTCTCAATGGCGAAGGGGACAAGACCCCTTTCCTTAGCTAACATGACTGACAGGTATGTAGTCATTCCCCGTTCCCTACACCAACTACCAATTTTGAACTGGTCAAATTGCTTCCCATTCTGCCCGCCTGCTTTGAAGATGCCCTCGTCACCCAGATCGCATCGGGGCTTCTCTTTGCTATCACCCTTGTTCTCTTCAGGAGCTTCCACCTCGGGAGCACTGCTAGCACCCGCTTGATCTCTCACAAACTCAAGCAAGAGGGGTACCACCGGTGGAATCTTCTCTTGTTCGAATTCCGATGCAACTTCCTCCTTCTCTACCTTTTTTAAGTGGAGGACCGGCCCTCTTCCTCTTTCCTTCCACCTTTTTTGGATCTTGGAGGCATCTCTATAGTGAAATACATAAACCAATCACACAAAGTACATAATACAGTCTAACATCACAACATAACAACTCAAATATCACAACATAATAACTCTGAAATCACAAAATGACAACATCCGATCATCACAACATCGCAACAATTCTAATATCAATTCCAACATCACATATCCAACACACTCCAACACTCCAATAACACTACATCAACATGAAATGAACTTCACACATTTTAAAAAACCGGTGCCAATATCACACTTCATTATCACAAAATGACCATCACCCTCCAACATGACAAAATGAGCATGAAATTCTAACATCACACAATAAAAATGGACACATAAACATCACAACCCCCAACAACCCTTAGAAACTTAATAAGCAAAAAGATTCATTCACATTTCATCAAACACCTAGATTTTCCTACAAATTGAACGACTAGGGTTTGCAAGAAACTTAGAATCAACTGTTGTAGAAGTAACTTTAAACTTTCCGGGAAAAATTAGATTGTCTAGTGGAATAATTCGGTGAGTTCATCGTCGTCAAATGGAAAAATCCAGATCAGAAATAAAGAAGAATGGTTTGGCGATCTTCTTATAAACCGTGGGAGTGAGGAGGTGGGTTAATTGATGTTGAATAGGGAAATAATGGTGGAGAATGTGGGGGTTTAATGTTGTTGAACGTGGAGAAACCGTTGGAATCTGGGGTTGATAAAGAAAAGGAAACAGTTACGCTGTGAAGATGATCAGATGCCTTTTAGATAAGCAGGTTCAACCTTGGTTTGAAACATGAAAAACCGGTGCTGAAGAATTTGTACCGGCGCCCATTTCCTGAGACGCAACTGCATGAAGCTGCGTTTATTAAAAAAAATGAAACAAGATAGTAAAGGAAGGAAAATATGTCTAAGTATAGAGCACTGGTACATGAATCGGTGCCCTTTTCCCAAACAATTGGTGCTGATACGTACGAAAGCAGCTGCTTGATGCTGCTTTATATTTTTTTTGAACAACCCGAGAGAAAACTTATAAAATATTTTCTAAGTGCACAGCACCCGGCATCACATCTGTTGCCCCTATACGTACGTAAAAATATACCAAAACTGATGCCAATATTAAAACAAAGCAGCTGCTTCAGGCTGCTTAATCCCGACACGGATAACACGTTCAGCTTTGATTTTGACTACCGGTGCACATGAGACCAAACCCGGTGACAGTAATATTAAGTTTCGGTTGAAAATTTTTCAGCCCAACTAGTATTGGGCAGGAAATATATTATTGGTTTCAACATCGATATTAAAACCAGTGCCACAGATAATAATTCTAGCCCTTATTTTCCCGCCCAGGAATATACCAACTTTTTTTTTGAAGTTTTCAACCAAAATGATTCTAGCACCGGTATGTCATCATAACTCACCGGCATCGATTTTCATTTCTACTATTTTGCAATATTTAATTAAAGCCCTTATTGAGGGGGGAAGTTTTGCCCATTGTTTATTACATGAAATTGGATTGAAATATAATCAATTGAATATTCAATTGACCTTGTATTTCGATTTCGTGGCCGATGGATACCCAAAAACTCTCTGATAATAACTTTGTTAAAATGTCACTGTTGCCTAAAAGTAAACAACACCTTTTTTTCTTCAGCCAAAATACTTCATATTGTGTACTCTTGAATAAATATATGGTTTAAAATAGAATGTCATGTTTTAAATGAATTTTTTAAAGCGGTAGTACATGTCCCAGAGTATCTTACTCTAGATAACTTAAAAGTTAGAGAGTCAAAACACGGAGTTTTCTTGTTGATTGTTTTTACCAAATATGCATCAATTTTTTATTCAGTCTAGAAATTGACATTAGGGTCCAAAACTAAATGATTTCATCCGATCAGAACTGAATTTGGATGTTCGAGTGAAGTTTTTTCTTTTTTCACTTAGGTCTCTCCAAAGATATTGAATTGGCAGAACTTGAAATTGGGAATTCAATAATGCAATTGAGTATTGTATGATCTTAAATATACCATTATGACTTGATTGTGAAAATGAAATATCCTGAAAATCGATCATAGAAACCAAGTGCAACATTTTCAGAATTTATAGTGTTGCCCACCTTCACCATTTCTTAGAAATTATTGATTCTTGTTATTATTTCCTAAATAAATTAATTATAAAGAATATAATTTTCAATAGTATAAATTTAAAAGTAGGAGTACATGTCCTAGACTAAAATGTAACTTGAAAAAGTTAGCACCTGCATGAAGCTCATGAACTTTATAATCGGTGTTGTTCAGAAAAAATATCATTGCCTTTTTTGGGCAAAGCACCTACTTATGATTGCTTTGAATTATTTTTTCATATCAAAATCCCAACCCGGGAGCAAAGTCATAATATTTTTTTAAGTACCCAGCACCGGTTTAAAAATGGATGCTCATTAAGGAAAAACTTGTGCCCATTTTGGAATATGCAGCTGCTTAGAATTATTTTTTCATACCATTTTCCCAAGCCGAGAGTAAAGTCAAACTATTTTCTAAGTACCCGGCATCGGCTTCAAAACCAGTTCTAATTTTAAACAAAACCGTGCCCTACATGAAACAGAGCACATGCTCTGTTTTTCAGCACGGGTTTTTCTTTTAAACACCGGTGCTAAGTTTTGTCAATTTAACCAATGGAAATTTCTATTCTTGTTAAAAAAAGGGGAACAATCAACAATACAACACAAACAAGGTAAACACAAATACTTATGTTAATATCATTGTGCCGAATAGATAGGATACCCGAAAGAGCACAAAAGTATATCGATAATTACATTTATGGTCATAAGATGTATCTATCTTTTCCTTTTCAAGACAACATCACCCCCTACAATTTGACCACTTTCATTAACCCACAATACATCGCCATGTGACCTTCTACCTACTAAACCTCCACCCACATCCTCAAATCTTAGAAATACAGATGGAAAATCAGGACCATCTGCTAGGACGGGCCAATCAATCTTCTCTTCAAAGTAGAAATTCTTCCCATGTAGAGCGACATGTCACTTCTTG
Organism: Rubia balearica; assembly: GCA_032355405.1. Lineage (NCBI taxonomy): Eukaryota > Viridiplantae > Streptophyta > Magnoliopsida > Gentianales > Rubiaceae > Rubia > Rubia balearica. Next base: position 1,837 of record JAULKJ010155766.1, on the reverse strand, counting down.
TTGCTATGATCCCAGATATAAAAACCCGTTATGCCTGGGAAACTAAGAAGAACTTGTCATCTCGAACCCAACTCGGCTAAGGTACACCAGTGTGGAACCCGTGGATTTCTTTATACGAACCTCGACTCCACTATCAAGCCCATTGCACTTGAAAACCAAAACTTAGAACTCAAAATATTCCAACTCCCAAATTTCCTCATTCAACCCTTAAAATTCCATTACTACCACGATAGGGTTTTTGTCTTTCTTGGTAAACTTCCACATCTTTTCTTATTCAATGTAAACTCCATTGTTCTGCGTCGTGCTCTTTCTTTCCTTTTCAGCGGTTGCAAAACTAAATCCATTAATATCATACCTTAGGTATCTTCTGACAGTGCAGTTCGGCCTTCTCGCAAAAGCACAAATTTTACTAGGCAGTCCACATTGCAACGATTGTTGAACCAATTGACGAATGTGGAATAATTCTCTAGCTGGATACTATTTGAAGGCAAGTCCGAGCATAGTGCTTGCAAATATGACATGTGCTTTTCAACATAGGTTGCAGTCTCACTACTATTCCATAAAACGTAAAGGTGAACTGCCATCAACTCAGCATATAAGGGTGTATGAAAGGTACATTTCGAACTGGTAACCCCATGCTTCCTACCAAAGTGATTTTGTTCTTGTAATCCAACCAATTTCTTACCGACTAAGTTTGTGGTACAGTGTTCAATGATCTCCTCGATCACGTACCTTTGCACGATGCTCGCATCCGGTTGGCTACGATTGTGAACATAACCTTTGAAAACACCAATGTGTCATTCAAAAGGGTACATCTAGTGCATGCCAACCGGACCACATAGAAAAATTTCCCTAACCAGATGAATGACTAGATGAACCATGATGTCAAAAAGGATGGAGAAAAGTACTTTTGCAAATGACATAACACTAAAACCCCCTCTCGCCCCAACACATCAAGCGCCTCCCTTCTTATATTATTCCGACATATGGAGTTGAAGAAGAAACACAGTCGCATAATGCTAAATCGCACATCCTTCTCCATAACACCACAGATGGTAATAGGAACAATTGTTGCATGAGAACGTGACAATCATGAGATTTCAAGCTCTCTATACGCAAATCATCGTTCACAAAGCGACTAACATTAGAAGAGTATCTGGATGGTACCTTGTTTCCTTATATACACTTGCAAACCGATCTTATCTCATCCACTGACAGATTACACAGGGCAGGGGGGAGGTAAGTTCGCTCCCCTTGCACCTCTGGGGCTAGGTCAGACCAAATTTCAAGCTCCAACAAATCCTTACGTGCATTCAAGCTATCATTCGTCTTCCCTGGAATGTTAAGAAAGGTACCAATCAAACTCTCACACACATTCTTCTCAATGTGCATCACATCCAAACAGTGTCGAACCTCCAAATGCTCTCAGAAAGGTAAATCAAAGAAAATTGACCTCTTTTTCTACGGTTCATCAGGCCCCAGCCTTCTTTAGCTTCTTCCCGTGAACAATATTCAATTTCTCCACCTTATCGTGTATGACAACCCCCTTAAAAGATCTTGGCACCTTCCTCGACTCCTTCCAACCAAAAAACTGAACTTTGTCCTCACGCAACTTGTGCTTCATTAGAAGGAATTTTTGGTGACGTAATTACATGGTCTTGTGACCATTCTTCAAATGTTGGTAATTTTTGGACTCTTCGCACACGGGACACACCTTGTGCCCTGATGGAGATCATGGTACGACTACCAACATAAATGAGAACATTCCACGTCTTGATCAAACATTCAAGGGTTATGTTCGTGATCCTCTAAGTGACATGGTTGGACCTATGACAAG
>JAULKJ010155550.1:0-14681 GCA_032355405.1 Rubia balearica | reverse complement strand
TCACAAATCACTCATTACTTCCTAAAAGACCCATCACTTTACTAAATATAGAATTTGTATGACACGTGGCAAAATCTGATTTGCCCAACACTTTAACATACAACATTTGCTAATATATAAAATTTTCTCGTGCCCGAGAGATGGTCGCATTATCAGGTACTATATTACTCAGTCATAGAATCAATTTTCTTACGAGAGGATGAGAAAAAATGTTCTAGGTGTACAATCTTACAAGATGATTAATTCAGAATAATAAAGTACTCTAACGTGATACCAAAATCAAAATTCACAATCAGTACTACTCACTCTATCTCATTTCAACATACAATTTAACTATCCATTTAGTCAAAACTTCTTAACTGTGACCCTAAAATTGAATTGATATATATATATATGTATAAATACTATTGTGTGATACATAGTTATATTCGTTATAACATAAACTTTTAATATATCAACTTTTCACAAATTTTTAATTATCTTTAATGAAAGATATTAAAAATCAAATATTTTTCAAGTCAACTAGTGAAAGTCAAAATGTGCAATTTGAAATGGGACAGATGGAATACTTCTGTTTCGTTGGATGTGACATCATAGTTATAAGTGTTTGGATTTAGGTGAACGAAATGAGTTGATGAGATTGAATTTAGAAAGAGGAGTAGATATGAAATTGAAGAAATTTTGCCTCAAAAGAGAGAGTGTGCTAAATCTATCAAAACAATCAGAAAATGAAAGTGTGTCACGATCCAATGAAATAGATGGAGTGTTAAAGATCTATCCAAGAATCAAGCCATATAGTCTTTTACAAATTCATGGAATCTTACATCCCCAGGTTCGCACACATTAGGACAGGCACGGTGCGTCACTTTCCGAGCAAGGATATATAGCAATGGAACAAACATTGACCGCAGATTCGCCAGCACCTGCAGACAGAGATGCCCAACTTCAGGCGGAAATGACAATTTGGCGCCACTGGATTTTGTCACCCCAAACTCGTTCGATAACAACAACTTCAGAATTTTACAGCAAAAGAAAGGCCGTCTGATATCAGACAAGTTCTTTTCACTGGAGATTCAGGTTCCACTGACAACATTGTTTTCGACTACATCAAAAACCCTAGACTTTTTGCTTCTGAATTCGCTGCCGCCATGGTAAAGATGGGAGACATCTCACCACTGACTGGAAGAAATGGGATTGTAAGGCGAATATGCAGCGCTATTAACTAAAAATTATCGACGAATGGATGTGTATAGTCGTCTATATGAATGTACTCTCTACAATTGTTATAGCGTACCCCTGGTACCATGGGATACCATAAATGTGCATCGGAAATATGTAGAATGTGCAATTTATTACTTCCTCCGTCCCACCAGTTTTGGCCTATTTTTTGGTCAAATTTATCAGACCATGTTTGACCATAAATTTCAATTTGTATATAGACTCTAATATCATTATGTGAGATATTGTTAGATTCCTATGTTTACGTAGTTTCTAAATATCAAATTGTAATGTACCATTAATATACGTAATTAAACTTATTGATGGTCAAACATGATCTGAGAAAGTTGACCAAAAAATAGGCCAAAACTGGCGGGACGGAGGAAATACTATTATTTGTGCATTCAATGTTTATATAGTAATCACACTACTACAAATTAGAGCTTTCGTAACACTTTCTTTGCAACACTTATTTAAAATGTTACAATAGTTTATAAAGTGCTACTTAAACCTCTGAAAAGTGTTACATAAATAATGAAAAATGTTACAATAGTTTATAAAGTGTTACTTTATAAACTAAATATAAACTAGGAACTCCTTTCCTAGTTTCTTCAAGATCTTTTATGATCTTCTTATTCCTCCGGAGATCTGGAGCCTGTTTACTTTATCTTTTTTGAATTTCGAATTTGAATTTTGAATGGAAAAATAACTCTGCATTCATATCAGATCAATCAGAAAAATCACAAACCTTGATTAAAGGAATTTTCATCAATATGAAGATCCTATTAGTCTCTATATATTCACGATTACAACATCCTCCTGCTCTCACAAGCTTCATCCATCATAATCAATCGTTCCCTATACTCCTACTCTGCCATACAGATTTCCTTGCAGCAATAGCCATGGGGGATGAGTTGATAGCCCAGTATGAAAAAATTAACCTTTCTGATGAGACCTCAAACAGAATCATAGTACCAGACTCTATGCAAGATGGTGACCAGCAGCTGAAATCATACTTTCTAGGAGCCAAAATTCTTCACCAGAAGTCAAGGAGAGTTGACTACATGATCACTACAATGAAGCGAGCTTGGAACTGCAACGGAAAAGTTGAGGGATACCAAATGGGTGTCAACCTGGCCTTGTTCGAGTTCGAGAAATTGGAAGACCGGGTTAAGGTAATTGACTCTGCGCCTTGGTCTTTCGAGCATCATCTGGTTGTGCTTGTAGAAACAGATGGATACGAAGCTCTCCGTCAGTTATGCTTTGCGGAAACCCCCATATGGATTCATGTCCACGACGTTCCGCCGATTCTCATGACTCCAGATATGGCTGCCATGATTGGGGATTATCTGGGAGACTTTGTTAAGGTCTTCAAAAACAAATTTGGCTCCTGCAAAGGGAAAACTCTGAAGTTAAGGGCAAAGATCAATGTCCACAAGCCATTACCAAGGGTGCTAACAGTTGAATACAAAGGTATTGATCATCTCTTCTACTTTCAGTATGAGAGATTACCTGTGTTTTGTCAACTGTGTGGCTGCATGGATCATCCTAAAGCAGACTGCCCGATGAAGGACACTCCGCAGAGAGACTCACTCATGCCGATGGGCTATGGCCGATGGCTGCGTTTTGAGAATGATCAGCCGTACCCTCTGGAAGGCCCAGGAGTACTACACCAGAGGAGAATGAGGGAAGCTCGCGAAAAAGTCATCTATCAGGCATCATCAGCAGACACAAATGCACCGGAAAATGTGAATGGCCGTGGATCTCCGGTGACCAGTACGGCGGAGCATTTAATTCCACGAGGTGTAACGTCGTCAGAAAATGGATTCATAACTCCCACCAATCAAGCTAACGTCTCTCCGCTTGTTACGCCTTTAATGGGGAGTGATTGTAGGACAACCAGCAATTACATTCCCCTTAAAGTAAAAGGAGTGGATTGTGCAGGAACGTTTTCCATAAATAAGGAGGGACAGCTGGTCATTAATTCACCCAAGCCATTCCTTAACGGTGTACAAACTGAAAAGGAATGCTTGCCTTCTCAGGGACAAGGTGACTCCACATTCATGTCCGATGCTAGTGCTGAAAAATTCTGGAATGATGTTCTGGGATTCAAGGATAGCCAACCCCGCCAACTGACTAAGCCAGCAACCTATGATAAAGCACTTATCCAATCATTGGCAGCCCACCCGATCAAGTTTCTGCGCTCAACTCCGACAGAGCCCACTATTCAACCGTTACAAGGGCAGCAAAATGATAATCCTTACCTCATATTGCCACCACCAGGCTTCGAAGGACGACAAAAAATCATAGATATTTCTTCGGAAGAGGAAACGGATTCAATCTACCCTCTCAAACTCATGAAGAAAGGGGAAGCAAAAATGGACCAGGATAAAGTAGAGCAGGTTATAGAGGTGCCTCACAGAGCAGGAAAAGAACCAATGTGGGAGTCAGGCCAAAATCCGCTGGGACGCTGCTTACGAACTGGCCCGCAAGTTCGTCGACGACTTTACCTCAGCCCGAGTTGCAGAGGCTTGTTTCCGGCGCCAACAAATGTTCCTGCTGAGGGGGCTTTCAAAGCCACTAGCCCTTTGATGTATGGCAATATGGAAACCAATTTTGTTTCGGAGCATAATTTGGTGGGGCAACATACAATCAACAGATCTGCCGAGACGAACAAATTTGCGGCGGAGCTTCTTTTCCCGGGGGTCACGCTGGAGACTCCAGCAGTGGTGGATGGTAACTGCTCTGGCTTCATCGCAGCGGCGAGATCATGGCAAGTCAGCAGTGGATCGCGCAAAGCTGATACAGGGGAGTTGAAGTCAACAATGAAACCTTTAATAGTGGAGGAAATTGGCACTACTCACAAGAAAACAACTTCTGAGAGGATGAAGCCCCTTGTTCAGACGACAGAAAAAGCGTTGAAGAAACCCCACCCGCCGAAGATCGATCGCTCAAGCCCTCCACCCGCAGAGTTGAATCCATTGCTTTTTGGAGATGCAGAAATTATTGTGACTAAACATAAGAGAGATGGAACTGTGGAGAGAATCAAAATGTTGGAGAGCAGCCCAGCAATGGTGGAAGGAGGAAAGCAGGCCGAAAAGCCCATGGTGGACCAATATTCTCCCACACAAGGCCAGTTAACTATTTTTAAACGAAAATCGGGAGACACCGAAGGTCTACTGGAAAATGTGAACGACCAGGATCCCAAAAAGCAGAAGAGAGAGCTGATGAATCCATTCTCATTCCCTCCAGACATGAAGTTTAATGTGGGCTCTCCCGCATTTGGACCAGCGGCGGCGACTGGTAAAAACCAGTCCCGCCGACGCCCATGAGTCTCCTCAGCTGGAACTGCCGGGGGCTTTCACACCCTCGTGCAGTCAGACATTTACAGGACCTTCTACGCAAATTTTCTCCGCATTTAATTTTTTTGTGTGAAACTAAGTGCTCTTCAAATAAGTTAGTAGGCTTACGTGATTCCCTAGACTTGCACGGAGTTTTTGTTGACTCTATAGGCAATTCTGGAGGGCTCGCATTGCTATGGAATAAAGATGTTGAAGTTTCGGTTTTGAGTTATTCCTTTAATTTTATTGACTTTACGGTAAAAGAACCAAAAACTAACTTCTGTTGGCGTTGTACAGGGGTTTATGGTGAACCTGAGACAAATAAGCGCCCACACTTTTGGCGCAATTTTCCCACTCTTTGCAATGGTCGGAATCTGCCATGGTTGTGCATAGGCGATTTTAATGAAGTCTTACATCAAAATGAATTTCAAAGTGCAAATCGGAGACCTCCCAATCAGATTGATGATTTTAGACTAGCTCTGAATACTTGCAATTTGATTGATGTGGGATATGAAGGATTTAAGTTCACATGGTTCAGAAATTGGAAAGATCCTCATACTATCAAAGCACGATTGGATAGAGCTGTGGCAAATCCTGAATGGCTTCACGCATTTCCTACGGCAACGTTGAAACACTTGTATAGCCACCAATCAGATCACGTCCCAATATTACTGCATTTACGTGACGAAACAAATGGATTGGTCCAACGGAGAAGACATAGGCCATTTCGTTTTGAAAATTATTGGATCCAATCTCCAAACTGTCAAGCAACAGTATCAAAATATTGGAACCCAGAATCGCCGGACTTGCAAGCAACAATTAAGGGGTGTTCACGTGGACTGGTGTCATGGGCAAAATTGGAATTTCATAATCAGCACAAAAAGAAAGACGACATCTCGAACCGCCTCCAAAGACTTCAACAAGGGGTTATTACTGCTGAAGTGCAAAGAGAAATGGCAAACTTAAAATTTCAGCTGGAAAAACACCTTGATATGGAGGAAGCCAGATGGAAACAGAGAGCAAAGCAACATTGGCTGGAGAAGGGGGATAGAAATACGAGATTTTTCCACTCTTTTGCTCAGAAGAGAAAAAGAAGAAACACCATTCATGGATTACATGATCAATCAGGGCAATGGTGTACGGAGGAAAAGGATATGGAATCCATCATATCCAGCCACTTTCGACAACTTTTTCAAAGCTCTCATCCATCCCCAATAGTTATAGATCATTTGGTAGATCAAATCCCACCAAAAGTCTCGCCGGCAATGAACGCCAATCTTATAAGACCCTATACGGCGAGCGAAATTCAGGTTGCTCTTAAGAGTATGGCACCAAACAAGTCACCAGGACCAGATGGTATGCCCCCCTCCTTCTTCCAGCAGTATTGGAATATTGTGGGTCAAAAGGTTACACAAGAAGCACTGCGATACTTAAACAGTGGAAGATCCATGAGTGATCTAAATGATACAAACATAGTGCTCATTCCAAAAGTGCAGAAGCCGAAGGATATCACACAATTTAGACCAATTAGTCTATGCAATGTGGTTTATCGGTTAATATCCAAATGCATAGCAAATAGACTAAAATTGGTTCTGGATTCGGTAATTTCGAACCATCAAAGTGCTTTTGTCAAAAATAGGTTGATCACGGATAATATCATCATAGCCCATGAAGTTCATCATCATATCAAAAGGAAGAGGATAGGACAGAAAGGGCTCATGTCCATTAAACTGGACATGAGTAAAGCTTTCGATAGAATTGAATGGAATTTTCTTCTCAAAGTATTGGAGAAAATGGGCTTTCATTCAACTTTCATCAACCTTATTGACAACTGCATTTCTACAGTACGTTTCTCTTTTATGCTTAATGGGAAATGCTTTGGAAGAGTCACACCCACTAGAGGATTAAGACAAGGCGACCCTCTATCCCCATACTTGTTTATCATTTGCAGTGAAGTTTTTTCTCAAATGATTAAAACAAGTTTAAGGGCTAAGAGATTGCATGGGGTGAAAATTGCGAGGGGGGCTCCTGTTCTATCACATCTTCTATTTGCAGATGATACCTTGTTATTAGGAGAAGCCACTAACCATGAAGCTAGGGTGCTAAAGGACATTCTGACTTTATATGAGGAAGCATCAGGTCAAAAGATAAATCTAAACAAATCCTCAATCATGTTCAGCCCTAATACGCAGGAGCACATAAGAAATCAAATTCTAGAGACCCTCCATATGATTGAAACAGATACCCATGAGAGGTACTTGGGACTCCCAATAGTCTTTGGTCGTTCAAAATATGCTGCTCTAGAAGGACTCAAAACCAGGATCTGGTCAAAAGTAATGAGTTGGGAGCACAAACAGTTATCGAAAGGTGGGAAAGAAATACTTATAAAATCAGTACTCCAAGCCATCCCCACATATACTATGTCATGTTTTATGCTGCCAGACAATCTTATAGAGGATATACATAAGCTCTATAGCCATTATTGGTGGGGTAGTAAACCTCAAAAAAGGAAAACTCATTGGGCTAAATGGACTAAGCTATGCGCCCCAAAGAGTATGGGAGGTTTGGGATTCAAAGAATTAAAAATCTTTAATACTGCCTTGTTAGGAAAACAAGCATGGCGTATACTAGAGAAGCCAAACTCCATGGTTACTCAGATTTTGAAAGCCAAATACTTCCCATCGACTACTTTCCTGGATACGAACTTAGGACGGGACCCATCATATGCTTGGAGATCAATTTTGGAAGGACGTCAGCTATTACTCAAAGGGATTCGGAGACGTATTGGTTCAGGAAATGACACTAGCATAAAGAATGGCCTATGGCTCCCGAGAATAGAAGGACAAAATCCAACATCTTTACCGGGAGATTACCCTGGAAATCTTATGGTATCCCATCTACTGTCGGAAAATGGCAGCCAATGGAATGAAGATCGTATACGGGGCATTTTTGATCAGGAGGAGTCAGATATCATTCTATCCTTGCCAAGGAGTACAAATTCTCAAACACCGGACAAATGGATTTGGCAACCTGCGGAGGATGGTAAATACACGGTCAAATCGGCTTATAATTTGGGTATTAATTCATCAAATTTTGTTTTTGCAGGAAATATGGCAACGAGCAGTTCAGGACCATCCCCACACTGGAGAAAGATATGGGCTTTAATAATCCAACCAAAAATCAAGCACTTTCTGTGGAGGCTGTGCAAGAATAATTTGCCATCAGCAACAAATCTAATTCAGCGACATATGCCGGCTGAATCATCATGCTTGAGTTGTGAAATAGAAGATATTTCTCTTGAGCATTTATTTTTCCACTGCCCACTGGCACATCAAGCATGGTTTGCAGCAGATTTACATGGAAAAATTTACGCATGCCAGCAACAAAATGCGAGTTTGTGGGTCCAAGACTTAATTCTAGGTTTAAAACCACAACACATGGCAGTTGCAGCTGTCATTTTATCTCAATTATGGCACCACAGGAATAAACTTCTGCATGGCGAAAGTCATGAGTTTCAACCGCAACATTGTGCTATCTATGCCATAAAAATGTTGTCTGATTTGGAAAGGATTAACACTAAAGTGGCAGCTGTCAGTGAGGACCTCAACCAAATCGCTCCTATATCACCATATGGTAACACTCTTTACTTCGATGCAGCCATTGGCTCGAATCGGACATGTCTAGGATGGTACATACAATCTTCCGATGGCTCATGGGTGGATGGAGGTTCGCAATATATACTGATCACTTGTCCACCAAAGCAAGCGGAAGCTCTTGCCCTCCGATCAGGCTTAAGTGCGGCTATGGCAAAGGGCATTCCGCTCGAGAGGATCCAAGGGGATGCACAACTAGTGATTAATGCGGCCAAGAACAAAAAAGAAGATTTATCGGACTTTGGTCTCATTATAGAGGACGTAGTCAGCCTCATCCATAGGCTTAATTATCCGGAATTATTCTGGATTAAGAGGCAGGAAAATATTGTAGCACACACTTTAGCACAATATGCTAAAACCTCTGTGAATCCTATTTCACAATGGGATCATGTCCCAACTTTTGTAACCCACTTTTGGAATAAATAAAATCTAAATCTTATATAAAAAAAAAGTGTTACTTAAACCTCTGAAAAGTGTTACATAAATAATGAAAAATGTTACCTTAATTTTAAAAAGTGTTACGTCAGATCTAATGTATCATCGCCTAAGGTAATACTTGTAAAATTGTTACAATAGGTTCAAAGTGTTACATTAGCACCTAAACTAACACTTTTACAAGTATTACCTTAGGCGATGTTACATAAGACCTAACGTAACACTTTTTAAAATTTAGGTAACACTTTTCAATATTTATGTAACACTTTTTAAAAGTTTAGGTAACACTTATAAGTTATTGTAACATTTTAAATAAGTGTTGCAAAGAAAGTGTTATAATAACCTTAGTTTGTATTATTGTCATAAACAAATTAGAATAATTCACAACCTCACGTATGATGATGCACATTATTATAATTTAAAATACACTAAATAATCCTGGGGATACGATACTCATGATACCTCTGGATACCATATAATTTACCTACTCTATATTAGCATTTCTTTTCGAAGGGTGTGTATGTTAAATTGTTTTAATCTTTTGGGTGTATAATTAATATGCTGATGAAATGCATCAGCATACAAAAAGAAATGAGGTAAACTTCTTGTCGTTTATTACACATTAATGTATTCTTTACAAATGTTATATTTCGTGTCCTCTACATATTTAAACAAAAGCGCACACAAAAATCGTTTGAGTCCGCCTTCTGCAATACCGTCTCATGGTTAGACAAGTGACAAATCATAATCATTCAAGATAATCAATAAAGGTTTTGAAATTCGGGGTATAATATATAAATATTTTTAGTTCGTGGTAGTATTTCAATAATGCGTCTAAAGTGGGGTTTATTTTTAGTTCGGGGTAGTATTTCGATTGTATTTTTATATTTTTCGCATCGTAATCATGGTGTTTATCATATATGTAATTAAAATATGATGCTACATTACAGTAATCAATTTTGCACTTGGAAACATTGGGTAAAAGAGTTGAAAATGGTTGTTTGACCATTACTCCCGAGGAGCTTCCAGTACCAGAGGCTCCTCCATCCTTCAGGATTTCAACTAAACTACAACAAAAAGTCTTCAAAAAGTAAAACCTACTTTTGTTTCTTCATCTTTACTATCCTTTTTTTTTGCTTTTGTCTCCTGTTCTTGATCCTTCCTTGTCCGTCCAACCAATTTCCCTCGTCATGATCTGTACGCCCTAAATGACCACGTAAACTCAAATCCTCCTCCTCAAGCGGTACGTCTTTCCCACCGGTACCCATTTCTGCATACTGACCGAATCTAATGATATCATTGCCTTCACAATCTTTAATAATAGCCCTTTTACCCTCAACAACTATTTCCCAACGAGAGTCAACAAGGTCTTTCATATAGAATACTTGGTGAGCTTGTGATGCCAATATGAACAGATATTCTTTCCAAGCTACTCAACTACGATCCACGATGGTGAATCCAAAAATCCTTAGTCCCTTGTCCCTTGCCTTCAAGCCATCCTTACTTTTACCCAATGTATTCAACAAAGGTCCAACCAAAGAGTCACACACATTCTTCTCAATGTGCATTACATCAAGACTATGCCTTACGTTCAAGTGATTATAATAATGGGAGGTTGAAAAAAATGGAACATTTCTTACAACTTCCTTCGTTCACAACTTTATGCTTCCTCTTCCCAAAATCATTATTAATTTCCATTACTCTTTCACAAACCTTAACCCCCATTATTGGTAAAAGTTCCTCTTCGTTCTCTACCTTCACGGTTTTCATGTCTTGTATTAAATGTTGTGTAGGGTATTTAGGTTACAAAAAAATCATTTCATTTGAACCTAATTTTTCTCTATTGGATTCTTGAAGAACTCATGTAAAATTCATTGGGAAGGATCAAATGTATGCAATTCTTCCTCAATTGTGTTATATATATATGTGTGTGTGTGATTGGAAGATAAATGAATTTGTTTTAGAACTCACGTGTATTTTTATTTGAAATGATTAAGATATAGTTGCATTGGTGATTGTGAAACAATGTGTTGTATTGTATGATGGTCATGTGGTTGAGCATCTCACTTTATTATAGTTTTTTGGATGGATCAAATTGAATTGATTGGTAAAGATTTAAAAAATACCCTATTACCTCCCTTTGGTGGAATCCTTTATTGTTGTAACTTTTGAACATGCTTCCAAGAATGGTGTGGTGTGAGCATGTTGCCCATGTAAAGATTGTGGGAATGTAGCATTTTTTTTTTGCTTGGAAGAAGTTACATCAACATCTCATCATGCGGGGGTTTCAAACTAGTTACACCTCGTGGGGTCACAGGGAGGTTGACATGATGTTGGACATAAAGAATCTGATGATTATGATGTAAATGAAGGGTTCAATGAGATGGTGGAGGAAATTGCTATAGAATTCCATGGAAAACCCGAAGTGCTAGAAGCTTTGCACAACAAAAATAAAATGGCTTTGTATAGTGGTTCAAAACATTCAATTTTGAGTGCCAGTTTGCGAATGATGAATTTGAAAGTAAAATACGGGTAGACTGACTAAAGGATGACAGAGACTCTCGAACTAGTAAGGGAATTGCTTTTAGAGGGTAATAATTTTCCCGACTGTTTGTATGCCACGAAAAGAATTCTTTGTCCAATGGGAATGGAATTGAAAAAAAAACATGCTTGATCGAATGGTTGTATTCTATATAGAGGCCTAAAGGATGAGGATCCATACTGTTTTAGGGTTTGTGGTGAGTCTCGGTACCAGTTAAAGTGGGGCGAAATTGCGGTTGGTGCGAAAGTTGATTCAAATTCGAAAAAAGGACCTTGGGAAAAGTGTCATGGTATCTCCCTATCATTCCACGGTTGAAGAAGTTATTTAAGAAGCTTGATACAATGTACCCTGAGTTTGGTGCAGAGCCAAGACATTTTAGACTTGGCCTATTTTTCAATGGAATGAATCCACTTGGTAATATGAGTAGCACACACAACTCATGGCCCATCATGATGGTGATCTATATAACCTCCCATCTTGGTTGACAATGAAGCGAAAGTACGTGTTATCGTCTTTGATGATTTCGGGACCTAAGCAACCCGGTAATGATATAGACGTGTACCTTTCCCGTTTGGTTCAGGATTTGATGACATTATTCAACAAATGTGTTAGAATCTATTATGATAGTGCCGGAGAATATTTCACATTGAAGGCTTTGTTGTTTTCCACCATTAATGATTTTTTAGCATATGTAAATTTATTTGGGTACTCGGTGAAAGGACATTACGCATGTCCTGTTTGTGAAAAGAATACTTTTTTTTGTCAATTGAAGCACAATTGTAAAACCATTTATTAAGGGCACATGCGATTCCTTCCCGAGGGTCACCCATGGCAATTGGCAAAAAAATGGTTCGATGGAAAGGTGGAAAACAGAGATGAACCGTTACCAATAATGGGTGTTTAGGTTTATGAAAGAGTTAGGGAAATTCCTAATGATTCTGGGAAGAGGAAGTGTAAAGTTGTGAATGAAGGAAGTTGGAAGAAATGTTCCATTTTTTCAATCCTCCTTATTGGAAGCACTTGGACATTAGACACTGTCTTGATATAATGCACATTGAGAAGAATGTGTGTGACTCTTTGGTCTGAACATTGTTGAATACATAGGGTAAAGGTAAGGATGGCTTCAAAGCTCGTCTCAACTTGTTCAAAATGGGAATTAAAAGTAATTTGGGGGTGGTGATAAGTGGCGATGAATGTTACCTCCCCCTGCTTGTTATTCCATGTCTCAATCGGAGAAGAAATCGTATCGTGAGACCCTAAGTAGTGTGAAGGTGTCGGGGGCTTATTCGTCAAACATAAGTTCATGTTTAGCAATGGATGAGTTGAAATTTGTTGGTTTGAAACCACTCAATTGCCACAAAGATGTAGGAATTGAATGCCATTTCCATTAGGTCATCATTGCCTTCTCACGTAAGACTATGCTTTACGAAACTGGGTTTGTTTTTCAATTCTATTGTTCCAAAAGCATTAGTGTGGCCAAGCTAAACCGGTTGCAAGCAATAATAGTCAAAGTTTTGTGTCAGATGGAGATGTACTCCCCCCTCATTCTTTTATATAATGGTCCACTTGATAGTTCATTTGGCCCGTGAGATTAAATTGTGTGGCCCGGTATATTTAAGGTAGATATATCCTTTTGAGAAGTATATGAAAATATTCAAATATTTTGTGAAGAATTGGTACAGACTAGATGCAAGTATTGTGTAACGTCATGTGGCAGAAAAGCTCATAGAGAAATGTATTAATTTTTTGAAGGAAGTTGATTCTATTGGTTTTTCCGAATTCTTGACATGAAAGACGGGTATATGGCAAAGGTTTAAAGCAGGGAAAACTAATGAACCTAAGTGCAGTTGATTTTTGTGTTCGGCGCACCTTTATGTACTTTGGAACCATTCAGACGTTGTTCTGTATATCGAGATCCACATGGTGGAGATAAGAGTTATGCATTCTAAATTAAATGAAGCACGTGTTCTGTAATAATACACTAGCACATTTGCTTCATGGCTATGGGATCATGTAGAGATTGGTGATCATCCACGTACAGTGAAATGGTTGGATCGTCGACGATTGGGCACATTCCTGTCATAGGGTTTACTTTTGGTACAAAATCTATGGATGACAGGGGTGTATCATAAAATAGCGGAGTGACTCGCGTAGCCAAGGCCCTGTACATTGCGAGTGCAAGTAACGATAATCCAATGTATGCGCAAGCCAATTATTTTGGTACGGTAATTGAGATTTAGGAGCTTTATTACGTGAAAAAAAAGTTCCACTTTTTAAATGTCAATGGGTTGATGTTAATAACGGACATTGGATTGAGGATTTTGGATTCACCCTCGTGGATCGTAGTCAAGTCTCTTGGAAAGAAGACCTGTTCACATTAGCATCACAAGCTCACTAAGTCTTCGATGTGAAAGACCATGTTGACCCTTGTTGGGAGATAGTTGTTGAGGGAAAAAGAGCTTTTCGTGAAGATTATGAAGGAAATGATATAATTAGCTTTGGTTGCAACTCAGAATTTGGATCCAATGGGGAAGAGGTTACGCTTAAGGAAGATAACTTGAGTTTACGAGGTCACTTAGATTGTACTGATCATGATGAAGGAGTTTTGGGTTGACGGGCGAGGAAAGATCAAGAAGAAGAGATGGAAGTAGAAAAAGATATAGAAGGGGAAAAAAGTAGGATTTAATTTCTTTAATATTTTTTTGTGTGTAGAAAACCTAAAGGTGGGATGGGCTTCCGGTATCGGAAGTAGCTCGGGTCCAGTGGTAAAATCCTATTTTCAGCTCTTTTACCAAATATTCGTACATGAAAATATTACACAACATTTTAGCATCCCATAGGTTGTACAAACACTGAAGGACACTAAGATTCCGATGGGAAAAAACAAAAAGGCATTCGAATAAATTCATATCATAATACATAATTAGCGTTTGAAATGTCATCCCATAATTCATCCGCATCAAAATATAACATCAACGTGAAAATTCAAAATTAGCACAAGATCTAGTAATTCAGACTAAGAAATCACAGTCACATTTGAGGGCCATTATCTATGCCATATGCTTTTGTAAAGCACGTTGACTCCGCTCCAACTTCAATATCCTTTCTCTCATTTGAGAAAGTTACCCTCGAGCCCATTTGTAGCATGTTATAAAGCCTTTCAAGAAGCTAGCATCTGGTTCCTCTGAATTGGTTAATAAATTCATAAATTTAGAATTTCCACTTCGAAATAATATTAAAAAATTAACCAAAACAAGTTAAAAAATACCAGTTCAACTCTTGGCCTCTTGTTGGGCTCGACCGCATCGTATGTCCTATGAGCCTATTTGTGCTCAAACAATACCCATCATTTCTTCGTAAAGTATTGTTTGTTGAACCACTTTCATGGTCTCTCCTCGCCGTGCAATGCCAATCTTGGACCTCCCTTCAAAATCAAGGTGATCAAGTTCCCGTATGGGAGACTCTTGATCACCTTTTTTTACGATGCTACCA
>JAULKJ010155337.1:0-14686 GCA_032355405.1 Rubia balearica | reverse complement strand
AGCAATCTTCCAACAAAAAGATATCAAAAGAGATGTTAAATGCCTCAGAAAATACATGCATTTGACGTCACATCAATTGTTATGTCCTACACTTTAATGGGTATCATAGCATAGGCCTAGCTGATCCCGTGCAATGTTTTGAAGACCGATATGTCCTTAAATTGTTGACTACTAATGAACAGTCACACTTTGATGATGTGTGTAAGTTTTATAGCATTTTTCATCGAAAAGAGAAGGGGGTGAATATGAAACTAAGGTGAACGAGTACATTATTGACCTTGGTACGTGGATAATTAATGAAATTTTATATTGTCCGTACAAATGTCCCAAAAATGTGCTCCCTAGTGACATCATGGGCCCTTGAATGATGTATATCATAGAGAGGCTTGGCCTCTACAGTCTGAATACCCATATGTTGACCCAATTGCTGTAGTCATAGGTACTTCCAACATGACCCAGCCAATTTGGGGACGCTTGAGAGTAGTAGTTTGAGATGCCTGACCATAAATCAGAGGATTGTGTACGAAATGATAGCAAGATGTATTGTACCCACACCCGGCCACATTACCATGCCCAATTGTTCGACACTGATGACATTCTATTACATCATTGAGGGGAGAAAAATTAATCACGTTTCCACTATCTTTGATCACTTGTTCAATCCCGGCCAAGAATTGAACAAGGTATAAAAAACATTTATACAAATAAACAAGTATCTTTATTTTTATCATATACATTTCAACGTATGTTAAATATTTTTCACCTTCAGAGGAAACAGGTACTAGTTTCATGAAAGGGTTCAGGGCATGCTTCAAATGGATAAGTGGTGAACTGTCTTAGATGGGGAACGCCACTTGGCATCTTCTTTTACATCAAGACTTAGGAGAAGCTCTTCTGCTTGATGAACAATATGTAGACTAGGCAATTGTTGCTTAATTGAATTATGGATGATATTTTCACTAACCTTGACATTATCTGACTTACGATGGATTATTTTAAACTTTGTACTTTGGATGGATTATTTGTACTTATGATGTATTACTTTGAATCATTTGGTTATATCGTTTTAATTATTAAGTAAGGTTTGTGCTCCCAATTTTTCACCTAGTTGAATAAGTTGTTTCTTTGGCAAAAAAATTTCAAGTAGGGTTGTTTGTGACTCCAAAAAAATTGTATATCATCTTTGCCGATAAACTTTCGGTACCAGAACCTATTAGGGTGATGGTGCATAGTACAAAATAACCGACAGTGACACATAACATATCGACCATTCCTCTATTTCTTCTTCTTCCTAATATTCATCAATTTCCTTCTCCATTTATTGATCTTTCCACGTCCATCGACCCAGATTCCCTCATCATGGTCTATTCGGCCTAAGAACCCAAATAAACTTGTATCATCCTCTACAAGCAAAGTCTCTTCCAAATTGGATTCAGTTAGAGAATTTTGACCAAAGCCGATAATATCTTCAATCTCATTTTATTCACTAAAATATCTTTTCCCTTTAATGACAACCCCTCACCGAGGATCTACAGGGTCTCGTATATAGAAGACCTGATGAGCGTATGATGCCAAAATGAATGGATCATCTCTCCAACCAACTTGACTACGATAAATTAGGGTAAATCCCATATCTTCAATTTTGTCGCCGATGTTTACATCTACCCATTGACATTTAAATATAAAAACTTTCATTTTCACATAATCGAAATTCCATATCTTGATTATATTTTCCAAAGTAATAATTATAGGCATACATTGGATTTCCATCACTTGCACTCCCAACATGTTAAGCCTCAGAAACAAGTGTCACACCACTGTTCAGTGATACACCTTTATCATCAGCTGATTTGGTGCCAAAAATGAATCCATTAATATTGTAACCAACGTATGAGGTAACTGTTTCCAAGGGTCTCCGGGCCAACCATTTCACCGAACATGATTGATCACCAATCGAGTGTGAGATCGTAGCCATGAAGCAAAGTATCGAGTGTGTTGTTAGAGAACACGTGCTTAATTGTAGTTTGGATGTTTGGCTCTTATCTCTTCCATGTGAATCTCTATATAGGGGACAACATCTTCAAGATTGTGAAGAATGTAGTGGTGAGCCAAACACAAATCCTCCACACTAGGGCTGGGTAGCTTTCCTTACCTTACCCCTAGACCCTACAACCGCCCTTCATGTATTGATTTTGGGAGGCCAATGAAATCGATTTACATCATATAATCTGTA
Organism: Rubia balearica; assembly: GCA_032355405.1. Classification (NCBI taxonomy): domain Eukaryota; kingdom Viridiplantae; phylum Streptophyta; class Magnoliopsida; order Gentianales; family Rubiaceae; genus Rubia; species Rubia balearica. Next base: position 12,453 of record JAULKJ010155337.1, on the reverse strand, counting down.
CAAAATTCAACCACCTCCTCTTCCACATAACGTAGAACAATACTTGCATCAGGTTTGTATCGGTTCATTACAAAATGTTTCAAGATTTTCATATACCTCTCGAAAGGATACATCCACCTTACAAACATAGAACCACACAACTTGATCTCACAGACCAAAAGTGCAATCAAATGGACCATTATATTAAAGAGAGAAGTGGGGAAAGTACATCTCCACCTGACACAACTTTTACCATCTTCGATTGAAATGAAAAATCTTTCGATGAATAATGCTTTTTGAACATATAGACTTGAAGAACAAATAAAGTTTTGTGATGTACAATTGCACATGAGGAGGCATTGTTTTCTTAATGGTAATAACATTCAATTCATGCATCAAGCTGTAGCAATCGTGTGATTTCAATCCAACAAACTTACACTCATCTACAGAAATGTACGAACTTATGTTAGATGAGTAAACCCCAGACACCTTCACACTACTCAGTGTCTCACGGTATGATTTCTTATCTAAAAGAGACATTGAATAACAAATGGGTGGAAGATAAAAATCATCCCCACTCGTGACCAGGGCCAAATTGCTATTGATTCCCATTTCAACCAACTCAAGCCGAGCCTTCAAACCATCCTTTAATTTACCCAGGGTATTAAATAGTGTTCCAATCAATGAATCACACACATTCTTCTCAATGTACATTACATCATGACAATGTCATACATCTAAATCCTTGTAATAAGGAAGTAGGGAAAAAATAGAGCATTTCTTCCAACTTCCCTCTCTTGCAACTTTAGGTTACTTCTTCCCAAAGTCATTAAGCAATTCCTTAACTTTCTCATAAACCTCAACACCCGCTAGCGGTACTGGTACCAGTCTCTTCTCTACTTCCCCATTGAATCATTTTTCATCCGATCTCTATGGGTGACCATCCGGAAGAAACCTCCTACGACCTTGTTATATGGTTTTACATCCCTGTTTCAATTGACAAAATGAGGTTTGATTCTCACACACTGGAGAAGCGTAGTGCCCTTTCACAGAGTACCTGGATAAATTTTCATATGTGGAAAAGTCATTTATTGTACAAAAAAACAACACCTTTAATGTAAAATATTCTCCTGCCTAACCATCATAAGTGCTGACTCCATCCTTGAACAATGTCAACAAATCATCCACCAAAGAAGCAAGGTACACGTCAAAATCATTACTGGTGCCTAGGGCCCAATATCATCATCGATAACAGAGGTACTTCTGTTTCATTGTCAACCATAATGAGAAATTGTATACGAATAACATAATTGGCCACGAGTTGTGCGTGCTGCTCAAATTACCGAACGGATTCATACCGTCCGTGGAAAGGCCAAGTCTCAAATACCGGGGCCCCACACAAAATTCGGGGTACATTGCATCAATATTTTTCCTCTGCTCACCGTCAGACGTCTTATCATGTTATCCGCAAGTTGGTCTCTCTCAAAATGCCATAGCAATAACTTCACAGTTTCTTTGCAAGCAAACAACTTCTTAAGCCGATGAATGATGGGGAGATACCGTAAAACTTTACATGGTGTTTTTTTCTTTGAAATCAAATTACCATCCCCCATAAACGCAATGCCTCCCCCCTTTAACTTGTAACGAGACTCACCACATACCCAACATTTGTCTCGGTCTTTATTGTCTGGCTCTCTATACAACATACAATCATTCAGGAAAACATGAATTCTTTTCAATTCCATTCCCATAATACAAAGAACTCTTTTCGCGGTGTACGATCTGTCAGGCAAAAAAATTTCCTTTAGGAAACAATTCCCTAACTAGTTCAAGTGTCTCTTTCATGCCTTTATCCTGAATTTCGCTTTCAAATTTATCATTTGCAAAGCGTCACTCAACACCAAATGCTTACTTCCGGTGTACAACGGTGACTTCTTGTCATTTTGATAAGCTTCAAGGACTTTGGGTTTACCATGGAATTCTTTGCCAACATCCTCCACCATCTCCTTGAATCCATCACTCACATCTAAATTCTCAACCTCTTTACGGCCAACACCTTCAACACTAGGTGTAAAAACCTCTCTGTGCCACACCCTAGAGGTGTAACTAGTTTGAAACCCTCGGATGATAAGATGTTCACGTATCTTCTTCCTTCACAAATATATATCGTTCTTACAATCCTTACATGGACAATGAGACTTGCTAAAACCATTCTTCGAAGCATGTTTAAAGGAAACCACAATAAAGGATTTTACTAAAGGGATGTAATCGGGTGACTTTCTCAAATCTCTACCAATTAATTCAATTATATCCATAGTCAATCACCTAAAATGAAATCCAATTAACATCCACTTAATACAAAAGTTCCCAAAAAAAATGATGAATGGCACTAGAGCATCAAAACTAATTCAATGCACAAAACAAAATCATCCAACACATGCCCAAAATCCAGTGATTCAATTTTACACATTTACATACCTTAACCAATGCTTATGGGAAGCTATATTAGTTCTTCATCATGTCCACGCCATATTTATTATCACTCAAATGAGGTTTCCTATCAACATTGACCAATCACGTATTTTTTTACCCAGCCCCTCAACTTCCGAGTCATGAAGTTATTTAACAAAACCCTACGTAACCACCAGACTGTGTTACAGGTTCAAAACCTAGACACGAACTCAATTTTGATCTCACAAAATTTGTTAGCTCTTCATCAGGGGATGCACAATACGCTCCTCAATCGAAAAATGCTTCGTTTAAACTTCTCAAATCCGTAACTTACACATATTAAAGGTAGTTTGGTAAAACCACCTTTAAATTGAACCATTAAAAGGTGGTTATAACATAATCCTCTTTGTTTGAATTCAATCAAAGGCAATTTTGTGAGAACCGCCTTTGAAATAAATTTAACCGCCTTAAACTAGTTGGTAGAGCCAATTTTGGTATCTTCCGAACTCATAAGCTCTAAAGAAAGGCGATTCCTAGGGATTTCCACTGAACCGCCTTTGAATGCTTCCTTTAAAAATCTCTCTCCACTAATGTGTCCATCCAAAGAAAGAAATTAACACAACTGATGGAGATTACTTCCTTTGGAAACACATCTTATACAACCTTAAGTTTTCACCTAGAGAACCTTTTGAAGAAAAATGTTTTGACTTAGATACCTTTATACTCTTCAAACTATTCTATGAATGTAATTTCTATTTTTACAAAGGATTGGGGCCCTTTACAAATACCCCCACCTTTAATAGTTTATTTTTTATATATAAAAAAGACTTTAAAAAATTAAATTTTTATATGTGCAATGTTTTCTCCCTAGTCCACTGCATGGAACTTTAATGCTAAAATTTATAAATACTGAACTATATATAAAGGTACCCTAATCCAGCTAGCCAAAATTGGTACTTACAATTTTATTGTGAAATGAGGACTTTTAATATAACTATTTAAAGATAGGAGATGATATGATCGAATACTTTTTGTAATTTCTAAAATTTTATCTTGTCTTGCTTCTCACCGTAACTTACTCACTACAACAAAAACTTCTTTTATGCACATAAATATTTGTTAGAATAAAGTATTTACAATAACATTTGAGCTACTCCCACATTGATTCTAAGTATGGTTAACGGAGGTGTTAGGAAACGTATGAAGTGTAGGTTATAGATAAATTATTGATTAAAATTTAAAATTTAAAATAACTGAATACAATGTCCAATTATGTATTCATATTCATTACCCGCACATGGATGTGCAGTATGAATATATAAATATATAGTAAACTATATCACCTAAGCGTGTGGTTTGTGTGCAAAATTTATATGTGAATTATAAATTTTGCACGCAAACTACACGCTTAGGTGATGCAAATATTGTAATTTTCAAATAGAATGGTTTTTGAACACCATCTCACCTTCGTTCTTATTACTCACTATAACTACATCAATGTCATTACTTTTACATATAAATTTATAACTGATATGTGTTATATACCACAAATCAATGTCCTTAAGCTGAGTGGAGCATGATATGTGTTATATTAGAACATAACTATGTAGATAAGTAAACAAACCAAAGGACTAGAACAACAAAAGGTTTCGTAACTACATTCGAATGTATGTAACTTTCATATATTACCAGTAAATCAACAAAACAACAAAGCACTTTATTTATCTGATCACGATTATAATGAGTTGTATGAAATGTGTACTCTCAACATTTATAATAAACATCTATCAATCAAATACAGTTCACCAGGCACTGGATTCTCTTTCCGATCAAGGTAAACCCATCTTTTTGCACCAACCAATAGCAGATATTGAACGAATCTTTCCCGCAATAAGTGTGAGCCAAATCGGTGTTGAAAACATCTAATTCCCTATACAATCCATTCCACCAAAAATCACACCAAAATTTGCTACCCCAATTTTATTCTTAAACTCAAAAATAAAGTTTTCGTGCAAATTTCGGACGTGAAAGCCCAGATCATCGTCTTCAGAGTAGCAGTGATAAGAGAGGGATAGAGCATCGTCGATTTCATTTTGAATGATCACCTTGTACTTTTCGAATAATGCATCAGTTTGAAAAGAGAAAAATGAAATGATCAGTAAAGGGATGAAAGATATATCAGGATTTTCATGTTGTGCTAGTTTGACCTCGGATTTTGAATGAATGTGTTGAATTTTAAAGGCTTTTTATAGGAGTAAAATTGGGCTAGCCGTTTCCATATATGTAAATATTTAAATGTGTGATCAAAATCTATGATTCCTTTATAGAAGTCAAATATGACCGAATCTTTTTACAATATTAGAGAAAGATAGTTGACTTTCATTAATAAAGTATAATGTTAGTTATATATGTAGGAAAAGTATTGACAAAGATCGTCTTTCCATATGCATATCGAAATACAGAGTTGAATTAGAATTATAGATAGGTAATTAAAGGTTTTGGTTGTAATATTAAAAATTTATTATGCAACGTGCAATAGTTATAAGTTTATGACCTGATTGATGCAATCCGGAAATTTTATCTTGATTTATTCTAGTTTGCAATTTAAACTTTGATCTTTTCACAACTTAAGGGAAGACCGTCTTTCAAGAGACAGACTCATATATATATATATATATATATATGTGAAATTGGGATCATGTGAGAATACATATCTTATGTGAGAACAACCATTATGTGAGAATAAATCTGAATCATTAAAAATAGGTGATCTTAACGGCTGGAACTTAATACATGAACAACTCATTCAGTAAGTTCCACACGGATCCGTAGTAGAAGAGTAATTGGATCTCATAATTCTCCTTAATCTCTCTGTTTTTCTCTTCGAAATTCCAATAATTGCGGGCAGAGGTTTCACCAGAGACTCGGGAATCCTTGAAGAATATCTTTGACAACAGCGACAGCAGTGATGATTCTGCTGCTAACTAGGTGCAACTTTCAAACGACTTTGAATTGGGACACGGAGAGAAGAGGACGACGGAGAAGAAGACAAACTCCAGAAGCTGGAGGTGACTTCACATCTGAGAGCGTGTTTATGCCCTCGGTTAGGAACAAATTCTGAGTTGCGCTGTGCGGATTCGAAGTCTTCCTTTGAATCTAATGCTCTTTAGGGAATTTCTTCAAATGGGACGAAGACGACTAGGCATATTGAGGAAAGTTCAACCAAACCATGAAAACATTTGCGTATTATCCGATCCGATCAAGAGTGCTGCAAGTTGAAGAATCTCAGTCACCAATGCCACTCCTGAAAGTACAAGTCCACATGCCAAAAATTCGCTTTACAAAAAGATCAAGTCCATGAAATATGGTATTCTTCAACAAAAGTGACTCGAGTGATTTGGGGCTTAGAGATAAGGAAATGGTATGTGCTTGTTGCACCAATCTTCTGCTGTCATTTGGTGACAAAGTGGGGTAGATAATAGATATTGCATTTTTTGTTGATTGAGACATGAAATTTTTTGTTCAATAAGAGAGTTGTGTATTTTGTTTATGGAGTGAAGCAAAGTGCATGTGATATTTACAATTTGGCTGGTTTTAGTACTTGTGCTTAGGTTCTGTTGTAAAAAGCATAACAAGCATTTTGAGGAGCTACCTTTAACACATAAGTTAACACACGCTCAAAGCACAATATAATTTGAAGCACCTTCAATACAATTTCAAAGAACCTACAAATATAAGTTGAAGCACTTACACATTACATTTGAAACACTTAAAATAAATACATAAACTTGCACGAAAATGTCAAAGCACCAACAATATTAATTTCAAGCACCTACAACCATAACCTAAATCACTACACACATAAATTGAAGCACCTTCATTACACACTCGAAGTTCCAACAACTAAAAGTTGAAGCACCTACAATAACACTTCGAAGCACCTACAAACGTAATATGAAGCACCTACATTTTACACTCAAGGAACTTTAAAGAAATACTTACTTACACGAAAGCCTTAAAGCAACAACAATATTTTTTTTCAAGAACATACAACGTTAAGTTAAAGCACCTGCACACATAAGTTGAAATACCTTCATCACACACTTGAAGCCCAAACAAATAAAGTTGAAGCACCTTCAATGCAACTTCTAAGCACCTACAACCTTATGTTAAATTACCTACACATGTAAAATGAATCACCTTCATCACACACTCGCCCTGCTTACAATCTAAGGCCTAAGTTTTTCAAGATTGCCTTACTCACAAGTCCAACACCTCTACCTATGCACTAGTTTCTTACTAAGCATTAAATTTGTAGGGTTAAAATAGTGAAAAGGTTTTCGTTGAAAAATAAATTAAAATAATGGAAAGGTTTTGAGATTAACGGAACCTAGAGAAGAAGTTTAAAGAGAGGGTCAGTGGCCACTAAGCCTAAAAAGCTCCGACTACGGTGGCCATTCAAAAGTTTTGTTAACATACAGAACTTAGAGAAGTTAATTTATCAAAATCAATATTGAAGGAAGCAGTGTAAATTTGAAATACCGAGGGAGGAGAACAAAAAAAAAGGAGATAAAGTAACGGAAGAAGAGGGAAGAGAAGGGCAATTATAAGTAATGTTATTAACGTTATTTAGCAGTTGCAGTAAATCGGGACCATTGGATTAGTTATTTTAATGGCTTGAATTTGTTCTCACATAAAGAGTTATTCTCGTATAAAAGGGTGCTCTCACCAAAACTCACTCCTATATATATATTCGTAATAAATCAAATCAGATCACACATAATAATATTATTTTCGATATATTGATGGGTTACTTGAACAAAGATTGTATGAAGGTTCAATCCATATGTATAAATATGGTGAATAGGTGAAACTTATGGAAGTATTTTATATATTATATATCAAAATTTAATGTAACATTATTATTATTATTAAAAGATTAAATTATTGATTGTCAAATAAATTCTAAAAGAAATAATGCTCAAAGGATGACAATAATTCAAAATATCAGAGGTGTATAGATTTGGAAATTAAATAATCTTTTGCCATTCGATTACATACTCCCTCCATCCCAGTTTAAATTGCACATTTTTTATATTGGGACGTCCCACCTTAAATTTTACAGGCTGATTTTTTCCCTTTTAAACCCTGTTGACCATGTATGTTTTGACAATAATGCTCCTTGACATCCCAAATTTTACAAAAAAAGGCTGATGTCTTTGATTGATTAATGAAATGGTTAGGAATGGGGAGCAACTTGACCAGCTTTTCCATACTTCATGCACTCCTGTTCTGAAAATGTACCTACTCCTCACCCACTCTCTTCTCTCTTCTCTGTGCATCCCTCTCTCTGAAACTCATTTTTCTCTTCACTTATTTTCTCCCCTCTTCTCCATTCCCTCAAGCCTTCCATTTGTCTTTGATATTCGATTTCTCCTTCAAATTTCGCAGGAAGCATTAAATTATTTTCATCTTCTTCTTCCCCCCCTCAAGTTGAAAGCATCTTCTTATTTTCCTTTTTACTTTTGTATTTTTTTTACAACCCATTGGTTCAAAAATTGTTCTGTGGTGATGCTATGGTTTTGTGGTGATGTCATGATAATATCCCTCTAGCTTGACCTTTTTTAAAGATTTATTTTCGAAATCTAATTTTGGTGTTGCTGCTGTGTTTTTGTTTTACCGTCTCTGTTTTTGGTTCAAAACCTTGCTTAGAATTACTTATACAACTCGAAGTTCAATGTTTTTTGTTAATACAACTCAAAACTGAAAAGTAAACAACAAAATCTTTTGGGTTTCGGTTATTTGCTTATCACAGTTGAAGGGATACAGACGGCTTGTGGAAAGATCCATCGTTTCACCCCAGATCTACCGAGTCTGACATAGTAAAGGTGATTACACCAAGTCAAGAGCGAGTTGGGTCGAGTCACTAACGAGTTTACCGATTTTTGCCCGAGTTCTACGATGGGTTAGTGTATCTTTAACCCATTTTGCTGTAGAGGAATATATTAAAAACTTATTTCCTCTTCTATTTTTAAATTTAAGTTTTCGTTGGGGTTTGTTTTCTGTAGAAAATCTCCCATCCATCCAGAAGAATGCCGAAGGATTGATGAAGATTTAGAGTTTGATAGTTGATTATGCATTCTTGTATTTTGGTGTTAATATTTTTTGTTTTATATTTTGGAGAAATTGTAATGTGTAACGCTGTTTTTAATTTCTGGTTAAGTTTGGATTAAGAAATTCGCTGAGATTTTTCGGTAGAGAATAGTCACATCTCTGCCATGTTTTTTTTCACTGTAGAAATTTTTACCTGTGGATTCTCTCCCTGCAATATAAGCTGTGACAAAGGGAGTACATGCATCTGGTCGTATATTCCGTCTACGAAAAGAATCCTATCATATCCTAGTTTTGCACTGCACCCTGTAATTATTAGTCAAACTGTATACCATCAATTTGTATATCGTATCCAAGGATACAATACATTTGGTATTCTCGTAATTATAAAAGTTAAAAATGTAGGATTATACATCAACTTATGAGTCCGTCTCTTGAAAGACGATCTTTCCATAATTTATTGAAAGACGGTCTTTTCATAATTTATTGAAAGACGATATTTCCATAATTTATGGAAATACCAAGGTTTAAACTGTAAATTTGAAAAATCAAACTAAAATTTTCGGGTTGTATTAATCGGGTCATAAACTTATTACTCCTACATGTTGCATATTAAAATTATAATATTGCAACTAAAATTTTTTATCTTTTTATAATTTTAATTCAACCCCGTCTTTCTATATACTTATGAAAACACGGGTTTTCCAAGATTTTGCCTTTACTCATTATCTAATTTTTTTTTTGAATTTTCAACTTAAAATTATCACTTAAGGATACGGCATTTTTTATATATCCAAATACCAATATCTTCTAATCAAACCTTCATATTTATTTTGTGATACTAGCGGGAGTCCTACCATGCGTTGTGCAGTATTTTAGATTAAAATTTTAATTTTCTTTACATCTAATATTTGCGTATCACATTTAAATTGATTAAAAAAATTATAAAGTTTATTCATCTAAGAGTAACTATATCTATACTGTACGAATTTTTTTCCAAGCATAGGTGCATGGTATGGTGGCTAGTTACCCTCGCCTACAACTTGGGTCTCGTCTCTGCTTCCACTCATTGCCTCCTTCGATCTTGTAACCAGTTGCTAGTAACCCACAGATGATAGCTGAGTAATCGGTCAATATTAGCTTCGAAGTCGAGGTCTCCTCCTTGCTTACTTCGGTCCCACCATCAAAGGCACTCTCCTTCTGTGCCTGTCGCCCATCGTCTTCTAATTTATGATAAAGCTATCTACCTTTGACCCTTCCCCCTATTCCCACTTTTGTGCATCAGCGTAATCCCTTGTTTCTACATCGATTCGTGTATGGATTCAACATGTTTGATTTAATCTTCTATTATAGGTGTGTTTTTTTTTTGCCATGCTAGGTGTTTGATAATAGTTGTAAGTGAAGCAATTTGGTAGAAATCCAATTTTACTGCTTTCTGTAGAGTACTTATATATACCTTTTCCCTATTGTTCTTGTTGCTTTGTATCATTTCTTTGTTGTTTGGGGTTAGTTTTTTTCTTTGTTATTTGATGTTCGTTTTTTTAATAATTCGTTGTCGTTGTGAAGTTTTGTTAGTTACTGATCTGTTGTAGAGATTTTGCTTTTTTTTCCCAGTTGTATATTTAGTGCAGGTGCTCTTTCTTGGGTTTGATTTTGCTATTTTTTAAGGAACGTATGTTGTTTTAATTGATCATAGTGTTCCAAGTATTAACTTTTCATTATAATTCACTTTGAAGTTTGATCCAGTGTGTTTTTGGTGTAGTTTTTTATTCAGGAATTGCGAATTAGATTAGAATGTTGTTTCGTCGCGATCTTTACTTTCAGGGTCTGTAGTTTTTGGGGTCTGAGCATGGTCTAATTTAGCATGCTTTTACATACGATATCTTTGGTTCATGCGCTCCATTTCAAATATTTGATTCAGAATAGATGTTGACATTAAGATTGTCTTCTGTAATACTAAACCATACTTACTCAATTTATTAGGCTGCATCTTAATTTTATCTCTCTGTCTATGTTGTTTGTTAGGAATCTCGAAAGCTTCAGACATTGGATGTACTACTGAAATGTTTAAGAGCTGAAAACCACCGCGTGCTTCTCTTTGCACAGATGAAAAAATGTTAAATATACTCGAGGCATCTAGTAAAATTATTTTTTCCATTAGGACTTAGAATGTATCTGAAACTCTATTCTGCATGTAGCGCTCAATGAATAGTGTGATTTATTTTATGCATTAGGTACTATTTCCATAACAAACCTTAACAATTCCAAAACCTAGAGTCCTGGATTATGCTCATATATTTCCAGAACCAACCCACAAGCACAAGCTGTTTTAATCGATTTTTCTCCCTTAAGCTATTCTTGCGATCAAGTCCACAATGTTCCATTACGCAGGAGTTTGGATTTTGACTTGTTGCTCTTTTGTGGATGCAGTGGTAGATGGGATAAGATGTTGCATTGTTATGGTTGTCTTCACATGTACAATGTGAGTTTAATTTAGCTAAATGATTTTGATGAACTCTTACATGATTTATTTGTTCTCTTCTCATTTCACGAAGTTTTTCACTATTTCTTCTGTGTAGAAAGCACTGCCAGCTTGTTTCTGTGTCAAATGCGTCGAGTTGCCCTTTAGTTTTTAGTGTTGCAGATGTACATCATACTTTGATATGGATGAACCTATACTACAAACTCTTCTTTTATAAACTAGGCATAGTGTTATGTGTATCTTGCTAATGAATCAAGTTGTTAGGGTTTAGAGTTTAGGGGTTAAGTAATGTACTTTTACTGGTTCATGTTTCGTGTCCTGTTGTCGGTGAATTGAATCGTGTCTTGTTCACCATGACTTATCAAGGAGGAAGTAGACGCATAATTGAAGTTTAAACACTCTTATATATAATTGTGACTTTGCTTGAGGATATTAATGAACATAACTAAGAAAGTTCCCTGCTTTTTACCTTATTTAAGTCTTGTTTTGCCCAAAGTTTGTGTAACTATGCAGATTATATACAGTGGCATATTTTGTGGCAGATTAGTGAATTCTTAATATCAGTAGCTCAGGATGACAGTAGCAAAAAATATTTAAAAAGGGAAAATGTTGTATATATAACACAAACTAGCTGATGGTGATTAAGAACAAAATCTAAAGCACACAGGTGCTGAGCTCTGGTGATCGCAACTTTGATTATTGTTTTTGTGTGTGTTCAGTGTATTTGTACTATGTTTGTGTGTGGTATAATAGCTTGTGATTCTTTATTTTCATCTTGAAATTACAATTTGATTTTCGGTATTGGTCAGAACAGCTATTTGGGACGAAGATTTTCTACAGTTATAATTGATTTATGCTTGTTTTAACTTTTGGATGAAGGAATGCAAATGCAAACACAAATGATGTCTGATTTTTTTAAATTTTTTAATGTGATCTATTTTGATTAATCATTGCAAACATAAAGTTGCGGAGATTTTAGCTTTTTCAATAATGTTTGGATTTTTTTGTTGTTGTTCCAGCAGTGCATCAGTGGACCGTCTCAAGTTAATCTGATTTTGTGCAATTGGAAGGTCGTTGCCGTACCTCTCAAAGATGTAATTTATAAGCCCTTTGCTTACTAACTATAATTAAGTAGATAGTAGCAAGTGAGGGCCGTCCACAGAGAAGAGGGATATTCCCAAGCGTTTACACATACAAGGGTGAATGTAAGTCTAAATATATATACATTGATAAAAAAACAAGTAAAAATGGGGGGTTTGGTTGGTTGGTTTCCTAAATTATGGAAATAAAAACAACAAAACTAGCAAAGTCAAGTAACTATGCTAAACATTAAACAACCTAAGAAAAAGAGTAAAAAACTACAAAGACAAAGCCTTGGGGGCAATGAATATCCGCTTCCTTACCTATTATCTATCCTTGAATCCACTACC
>JAULKJ010155232.1:0-14686 GCA_032355405.1 Rubia balearica | reverse complement strand
GCTTACAAAAAGGAATCTAGACGCTCATAAGGACCAAAAATCCATTAGACTCAAAGTAGATTACAAAATGAAGGATTAAGATACAAAAACAAAAAATGGTTATCTAAACCCCTTATGATGTAATCATACCTAAACCTAGAAATCTAACAACAAAAACATTACAAAAGAGGTGTTAAATGCCTCAGAATATACATGCTTTTGACGCCACATCATTAGGTTTATGTGCCATATTGGCAATTTGCTACTCGAATAAAAACAACTCTGTAGTTTGAAGAGGTTGCAGCTGGATTTCTCTTATCATCGATAAGGAATGTATTGAAGGATTATCAAGGGCAAGTCCATTTTTTTTGAAGAAATACTTTGGTCCTGCATGCCTCTGTCATTATTCAGTGTTGGCCATAGTTTATCCACATCGGGTTAGCACAACTCCTTAGTTCTGATGTGAACCTTTTTGGAGGTTGTCTCTACATTTATCCAATAAAGGCATAGGGATAATATCTAAATCTCACTGAAGTCGTGAGGGCACCAACTTACCAAAACATAAAAACATAAAAGTAATTGAAATAAGTTAACCTAAAACGTGCTTTCATTCATGGAAGTCATACGACGGCGAAACTCTTTTATATCCCAGAAATAAATACCGTCTAAGAAGTATTTCCATCTAAATCGGCCACAGATGTGGCGCTGTAAGCCATTGGGGGCTTCATTGAATGCCAGAAACTCCATTTGTAAAATACAAACCACTACAGAAATATCCATTTCATTATTTTTCAGCGGACAAAACCATGTACTCACCACAGGAGACATATTTTTACTGCTAATCTCATTTCCTCTCTCCCTCCACCCATGGCCACCGCCAGTCACCCTACAACCCTTCAATCGCCAACCGAAAGTCACCGCACTTTTCAACCTATTAGTCTGTTCCCACCGCACACCTCTGTCATCTTATGTAGAAAAATGCCACTAAAAATTACCTATAATTTTAGCTTTTTGTGGTTTATTTATTGATAGTATAATGAGGTGTATTTTAAAATGGAGTAATGAATTTGAATTTTCTAAACTGATGAGCATATATGGTTAAGTTGATGACAATTTTAAGAGGTGCTTGTTGCTGACGATGATAAAACGCCAAGGAAAAGTCAGGCTACTTTCTCATAAGTTAAATATGTAACGAGTTATTGATGAAAAATTAATTGCATGTTTTCTAGGGGCATTTAACACCATCTTTTATATGTTCTTTTTGCTGGTTAGTTAGGTTTGTGAGTGTTTTGCATGATAGAGGATTAAAGCCACTTTGTTTGGTTATTTAAATTAAATCTTCTTGAAATATTTGTGACTTAATAGGATTTTTACTCCATGAGTTAGCCTACTAAATTTTGTGCACGTAGATTAAGATCGTTATTGCCATAGGTTATTCGTAAGAACGGTAATAGACAGAAGGTCAATCGCAATGTTGGTAGTTTGTTGAAAGTTATTGGATATAATGGTAGAACATCAAAGAAGTTCAAGCGATAAAATATGAAAAAAGAGCAAGTGTTCAAGAAAGGATAAAAATGGTCATAGGACACTAACCGTTCAAACTAGCATGGACTATGCCAATCAAGTTGCCCAGAAAATACAATGTCCACATGACTGGCCATGTAAATTCAGAACTCAAAGAACATGTCCGAGAGGACGGGTTGTGTAATTCTACATGGTCTGTCCCCAAAACTCTTGGCAACTGGCATGGTCTGTGCCAGTCTATTTACTAGGGTTTTGACCAAAGATTAAAATCCCTCTCTCCTTCTTCCACTATATACAACAATCATATCCTTTGTATATTAGAAGGGAGGCGAATCTGATCTCTTTCAAAACCATTTTCTCTCTCTTGAATTTATTCAATAATCAATATTTAAGGCCTCCAAACACATTTATGCTATTGGTTTGGCTATGTTAGCTTAGGTTAGTACCAAAGAGCCTTTGCAACATATGTTGACTATTGACTTGGAAGATTCCTAGTTTCATTTATTTTATGCATTGGTTATCATTTTTTTGTCTTAAATTCTTATAATTTTGCATGTTTGATGTTTACAACTAATGAAATCCATTGCATGATTTAGTACTAGGCATAAGAATGAGCCAGTGATTATTTTTAAAATTTTGTCTTGTTTGGACAAAGGTTAATGTGAACGTCGTGTTTTGGAGTGACATCTATGCATGATTGTTAATTATTTGGTTGAATTAGTCTAGTGGAATTAATGGAATTAGACTATAAATGATAAGGGAGTGACCCAACCACATACTACCGTGCATCGGTTAAAAATCAATTTGGGGTTGTAGTCTAGTTCCAAAATTCATATCAAAGGTATGTATTAAACTAGTCGTGATAAAATTCCAGGGGAAAATCAATGAGACACTAATGCTTTTGGTCATAATAATATACACCATTGTAGTGGGTGTTCCCTGTGGAGGTCCTGGTGAGTCATACTACTACCGTATTTAATTTACTATGTGATGTTGTGTTTATTAAGCACGGGAGTGAGGGCTAGAGGGAATTAGTGGGTCTAGCACTCTTCTAGATTTAATTGGCAGAGGTGAGAGTTTGACGAGGGGGAGGAACCAAGATATTAGTCATCGTTGGAGTTTCTGGTGTTTTTAACCTCTCCACATCGAGTGATATTGAAAAGTCTTAGAATGGTCAAATTGTTATTATGTGTATAGGAATTGAGAATTAAGTATAAACGCCAATCACATGATGAAAATGCCCCCAAGGCTTTTAATATAATATTTACTCTGTGGTTTACATTTGCATGTTCTTAGTTGGTAGTTTAACTACATCAAACAAAAACCCCTCATTTTCTTTAGTCCCAACACACACACTTGGTGACACGTGTCTGAATTAAGCAAACCTATCTTTTAAACCCCTTGATCCCTGTGAAGGACACCCGATTTTTCCACTAGCTACTTTCTAGTAGTTAGGATTGAGTAGGAAGGATCGTACAAATCTTATTTTTAACTTCTTGTACTCTGATTTTTCCAGCATCGTTGGGGATCAACATTAGTTATTGATAAATTATATCTTAAATAAAATATACAAATATCTTACTGGTAGCATAATCGAAACAATATCTATAACACAAGATAGCTTCAATGCTATCCAAAATAGTAAGGTAAGATAGTTTTGGTTATTCTTCAACCATAACTAAATGTTGATTCAAAAGTTTTTGTAATTGGAATGCTCAACACGTATTTATCCCTAAGAGACAATCATGATAACAGATTGAATTCTCCTTCCAGAAACCAAGAATATCAAAATTTGAATTTCTCATGCAGTTTATCGGTGCATTACGAAGATAATATTAGAATTCATATTTGACTATACTGGGGTGGGAAGGAGCCGTTAAATGGGGTTATATAAGACCAGAGAAGAAACTTTCATCAATTCTGTAGTACCACCTTTGATCATTCACCATTGAAGGTGATACCGATAATCACCTTTACGAATTACCATTAAAGGGAGTTATGAACCACCTTCGAAAGAATGGAGGAACTACCTTTAATAGGTTCTGAACTCAGAACTTAAATAGCTTGAGTAAAAACATAGACATAACTTTTGAAATTGAAAGTTCAGTTGGTTACGAACTAGGATGCTAAATGAATGACCATTTTCTGTCCATTGGAATGGGATGAGTAACTTCCATATTCGGACCTGCAATAATCTATTCATTGACAAAAATCTATAAATAAAACTAACTGGGAAATAATCTATCGATAGTAATAAAAATTAGGAGAAATCTATTCCTGCATTTAACTTCATAATTATTTATCTATATTGTGTTACTCCACCAAGTTAAGGTTCTATAGGTGCTTAGCGGTTGATAATGAGGTGCCTAGCCAAAGAATTTCTCACGTTGTTGATATCATCTTTCGAATTGGGCTTCATTAACTTTGGAAAAATCTAAGAGTAGCAAGATAGTAGCAAATATTATGTTTTGATTGAGTCACTAAGAATGGTTATTAGAAACAAATGTATAATTTGCTAATTTCATGTAAATCCTACTGTACTTTTTCTATGCACTCTATTACTTAACAGCAGCACTCAATGTTCGGGCTTCTTTCTTGTCTTGATTTAAAATAACATAAATTATGAAAACTCTAGAAATATATAAATACATCCTATAGAAAGAAAAAAACATGTACTACAATATACCTTGATTTCGACCACTTCCAAATTGATCACCTTCTTTGATAGTGTTCATCATAGCCGACCCCACAGTCTTGACAAATGTAACTAATGGTTGTGAGTGCAAGGGATCCATCCAATACACCCGCTTCTTTACAAAAACAATCAAAATCAACCTCCAATAGTCCATGAACACAAAAATTAAATTTATCTTCAGAAAATTGCACAAATGATGTTCATAAATGAAATGAAGATCATAACCATAACCTTTCAATGTAAGGCGCAATGAATAGTTTCTTATCCTTCTTCCCTAGGTTTTTTGTGAATGTAGTCGATTCTATCTTGGTTTGTACAACCAATATCTTTAGTCATCACCGAGCATTTGTATCCAATCCATCCATTTTTTTGATTTTTGAAAAAATACAAGTACTTTGAAAATACAAATGTTTTCACAGTATTTGTAAAGAAGTTTAAAGTAATTAATACTCCCTCTGTCCCAGAGAAAATGGCACACTTGCTTTTGGATCGGTTTTTTATGCAAGCTGATGTGGAAGTGTTGATGGGAAATAAAGGAAGGGTATTTTGGTAATGGAAGAGTTGACTTGTAGATTTAATCAACTTTTTTAAGGATAATATAGTAAAAGAGTAAGCTCATTTATTGCCATTTATTGTAAGAATTGAATTGTGCCAATTTCTTTGGTACGGATGAAAATAGAAAGTGTGTCATTTTCTCCGGGACGGAGGGAGTAGTAAACTTTAACTATATATATATATATACAGTACTCACAAGATGTATATGGACATTATCATCTGATTAACTTTCTCATATCTCCACAGATCTTTAAAATCACTCCATATTGTGATGATTTCCTTTTTGCAACCAAATACGCATTCGTTTCCCAACAATGCATGGGTTAATTTGCGGTCATGTGGTTGAAGCCAATTATATAGTACACGTTTGAAGTGAGGTGAGTATTTCGGGATATGTGCTGTTGAAACCAGTTGTCTAACCTTGTTTGGTGTTTTTTGGACTGGTTTAGTTGTTCTTTGGATTGGTTTAGGTGTAGTTTGGACCGCTGTGTTATAGGTTGTGTGTCTTTGAAATGTTGATTCTATTTAGTATTGACGTATATTAGTCGATGAGGCCATGGAAGAAACATTTCCCGAGCGGGATCAACTTTCTTGTACTCTTTGTCTGGAATTGACAATGGGGCACCGATCACCAATGGGTTCTCTAAAGAAACTCCAGAAATACCTTCTGCAATCTCTAAGGAGTGATGATGTTTCATTAACTCATGCAAAAATGCACCGGCTTCGTGAAGTGGTGTACCATCTATGTCTTGATCAATGTATTGTTCACATGTGTGATCCGTACATTGCACCAATTTTTTTGTTAAATATGCCACTAACTTTGTAGTGATGATTTGAAAACAATGAAATCCGTACATTTTTATCACATGGAAGGTCAGAATTTTTGAGGTTATCGGCTTCATTTTAGGAGTTTTAATTATTGCCTCGTAGTTAACCTCAACATCTTTGGGAGAATGGGGGTGATCCTCTTGATGGCAGAGTCCAATTAGGTGTCAAAGCGTCTAAATTCTCTGGAAGAGCATGTCTAGTGTGTTGATCAATTTACGAATTTGAATTGTCTTGTAGCCTTGCATACCATATGTTAGGATGTTAGATCCATGAAATCGCTAAATACATGTCAATCTAAATACTCTGAAAATGGAAAATAAATTTACAAATGTTATCCCTATTGTCTAAGGCCTTTCGCTTGTAGATCTCCTTACTCTTTGGTTGAATGTGTGTCTAAGTTCGCCACGGAAGATCACCTCCCTTATCGGTAAATGTATAGTCTCTTAACAACCTGTAATTTTCGTTCCCCCCCCCACTCTTGGACATCATGTATATTCCTTTCTTTTGTAGATCTCCCATATTTGGGGCTTTGATTTCAAAGGATATCTATGTTTGGAGTCACAATAAGAGGAAGTTAATTTGTAGCTCATCGGATCCATCATCATGTCTTGGCTATTCCTGCCTTGTCAGATCCATCATCGTTATCTGTTGTGTCAAGGAAAAGTCAGCAAGTGTCCCAACTTCTTTGTTAAGTGTCTTTGGGCGTTGACTTCTACGGGACAGGGCCATCCAAACAGGATAGATTTATCGGGTCAACCGATGCATTGCATCTTCACAGGTGGATAAAAGGAAGATAGTTATGGAAGGATTAGTCACCCTCATTACCTTTGATGTTGGGATGCAACCACCGAGTATAAGCAAGTCCGTTTCAAACAAGTATGACTTCCACCTCTCCATTAACAAGCTAGTTGAGTTCAAGATGTTGCATGATACGGGGCGTAAAATCCTGTCATGTTCATGAGACTTCCCCAACCAGACAGGGTGGTCATCACTATAGACACACCGGTCATTAATCTTTTCATACTGCCAGACCCCGAGTGTGAGACCATAATCTGTGACTACCGCCACCTAGGCAAGAGTCGCCTCTCTACGAGCACCAGCACGACCAGCATGATACACCTGATCTGAGCCAGCAGGTGTCTTACCTCCAACAGCAAAACACCATGGCACTTAATAGGATTGCTCATATTGAGGGTTGATTTGACCAGTTTCAGCTGGATGTTGGCCAGTAGTTCTAGCAGGTCCATCAGCGCCTTTAGCAATCCATGATCGAGTGAGAGATAGATGATCGTAGACTCGTTGGATTACAGAAGGGTATTGACACCATCATCTCCTTGGTGCTTTCCCCTCAGATGATCGACCTTTCCATTGACCCAGGGGTTCGCCGAACTCGCTGGTAGAAGGCGAGGCCAAGAGGTATGCTTATTGTCTGGGAGAAGCTAGACCCTCGTGGTCCTAGTTGTGAGTATTTTCCTAATTTCTTTATTCCACACTTATTCTTTGATCATTTTTATGCATTAGGGACAATGCTAGATTTTAAGTGTGGGGTGGGGAATTAGTTAAGCTCATTACTATCATATGCTTATAATATTTATCTTTTGTTCCATTTTAATTAATAACTTCTTTGGAGGTTATTTTTAAAAAATTCGTGAAAATGAAAAATGAATTTTTTTTATCTCGCTAAGTTGAAAACCTGTTCGCGGACAACTTATGAAAAAATGAGGGGCCCAGATAGATCTAAAAGAGCAGTCTATGAAAAATGAGAGGCCTAAATTGTGTGGAAAAAGGTGAGGTGTGAGGCAAAAATGATGTGAATTAGGATGTAAACCTGAAAGGACTCCAAGGAAAAATGGGAGAAATTGAGAGAATTAAAAAAACTGATGTCTCATTTTGTTACTTTGGAACTTGTAGGTAGATTTAACTTCGTTTACCTTATTTTTGGATGATGAACACCTCACTTGGATGCAATTTTGTTTTAGAATTTTTTTTGGGTACAATAATTTAGGCTCAAATATGGGGATGGGTAGTCTTTCATGTTTAGGTTTAAAAGAATTCTCAAGGGAAAGGTTTCGAATATGCTATGGGATCATTTTTACTCGAGGAAGAGTAAAGGTCTAAGTGTGTGGTTTTTTATGTGATCAATTTATATCCCATTTTAACACATTCAAAGTCTAATTTTGTAATAGATTAGGGACTTAATTGAAAAGAAATTACCATTTTATCAATTAAGGGGCTAGGGTGAACTCATATGTTTTATATCCTAATTCTTTAATTTATGAAGTGTTTTAGATCTTTTTGAAGTGACCGTATTTGGAAGAGTTCAAGTGTTGAGGAAAAACTGAAGTAATTAGAAGATGTGGAAGAAGAAAGCCAAATGTTGGTAGAAGAACTGAAGAAATCTAGCTTTATCATTTCGGGTTGCAGTGTATATTGCGGCCTACAGTAGAGTCAACGAAACTAATGTTTGGGTCAAAAGAAAACATTTTGGGCCGCATCATATACTACGGCCCGCACTTATTTCCCATTTCTTTATCTCTCTCCTCATTCACCATTCCCCTTATCTGATTTTTCCCCTTCAAAACCCTAGATAACATTTATATTTTCATCTTTTATCCAATGTTTACCATGTATTTTTCTTTTTTTTGTAATAGGTTTAGCTCATCTTGGCTAAATATACTCTTGGGAGCAATTGGCAAGCGTTTCTAATATGAATTCATAAGATTTGATTTATCCTATTTTGTGCTTTGATTATCAAGTGTATTTTGTGCTTTCTTTTGTGATTAATGAATGGTTTATACTAGTATAATAAACTAGTTGATGATTGTGGGTTAATTATTTACTAGGTTTTTGGCCAAACCAGGAAAACTTTGACTTTTTATCGCTGTGATTATCGTTAGTTGATGTTAGGTTATAGTTGAGTGTGACAACTAATTATGATTATCGATTGATGAAATTCCTTAGATTTAAGATGGATTTGAATGGGCTAGACTAATTATCAATGTGGCTCACTAATAACGATTACCATGAAGACCGATCTTCGTAGTCGTTATTAGTAGATATATTTGTGCTATCCCAATATTTATCACTTGTAGGATATTGTGTTAGTTTTATTGGTTATACATGTTTATTGTTATTCTCGAGTAAGTATATGACGTCGATCATCTAGGATGACCCTAGAATAAGGGTTATTGTGTGGTGCCGATCGCCCACTCGAATTATAACCGAGGAGGGGAGAAAAATATCTTCACTTGAAAGGTGTTGAGAAGTTCTCTTCAATATGTGGTGAATGCGTAAAAATGGGATAATTAATCGATGATCAAAGGATGGATAGAAATGTTAACAAATTGTGCCCAAGACTCGTTATCATATTAGTTATATATCTCCGTGCTAGTTGTAATCGTATTTACGTAGTTATTTAGGTTTTTTTTAATCTAGTTGTTTAAAATAGTCGTAGTGTTTTCCAGAAGAAAAACCTCCCCAACTTGGTTACCGCACGTAGAGTGACACTTAATAAAAAAAAATTTCTCGTGGACACCCCATCTTACCACTAGCTACTATTTAGTAGTTAGCCGTAATTTGGACCCATAAATACTATCTTTGAGAGCCACGACGACGGTCTCCCAATTTTTCATGCAGATGTCGGGGAAAATGCCTATTTTATTAAAGTTTTAGATTATTTTTTATGTGTTTTGTTTTTTTACTTGTTTCTCTGCCTCACTTGATGGGCCAGACGGCGGGGCAATGCTCAGACTACGAGAGCCAAGTTAATCAGTGGCCTCGAGGGGAGATCCCTTTCTATGACTAAGGGCAGCAACAACTGTACTACAACTTTCCAATGGAAGAATTGTGGACCGGGTACATAACTTCGAATCAGATGTGCCACATTACCACCATAGATACATCTCTCTTATCAAACCAATAAATGGATTGCACATGGGATAGTACGGAGAAGAATCGGGCAATGCCATAACAAGGGAGTTGGATTGATTAATCAGCCCATCAGGGCTATTCGAAGCCTCTAGTTTTAGCTCGGCGATCATGGAAATTTAGTTTCCCATCGATGTGAAGTTGGTCTCGATGGAACCAGAAACCATGCAAAAGTTGCTGGAAATTGTCAAACAATACTCGAAGATCGAGGAAGCTACAAAGAGGAAATGAGAGAGAAATAGGTTGGTTGAAAGGGGTTCCAAATCCTTGGAGCAAAGGTTGAAAAGGATAGAGGCCTCGAGATCAGGCTTTGAAGGGTATATCTCCATAACCGCGTCTCAGACAAAAATGCACTCTATCCATAAAGGGTTGTTCAGGACACCCCCTCCTATCTAGAACACACCATCGAAAAGGGCCTCAACTAAATTATGTGATCTTCATAAGGATCATGGCCATGACACAGAAGAATACAAACACGTGAAATCTGAGATCAAAATGTGTGCAAGAGAAGGCCTTCTTCGTGACTGAGTGGTAATGTCAAAGGAAGAAGGTCCCTCAAAGGGTAGAGGAAGACGTCGCCATTGGAAACCTTTTAAAAGAATATCTGAACAAGGTGGTCGAGATTAAAAAGAAAATAACAGGAAACATGTCGAGGCTTGACCAAGAGATAATGATGGGCTCAAACTATAGTTCCGAGCTGATGGAAACTAGAGGGGCTAGGCCAACAGAGTGAGCAACTTCATCAATGGATTTATGAGTGAAAAATACTCGAACACAATAATTAAGGCTCAATCTAGATTTATCCTCTCTGAAGAACCTTGGTAGAAAAGATTTTGACCAGATAAAGCCATAATCTTCTCGAAGATGGACCCTGTGCCTAGCCTGACCCCCATGAAGGTCCTATGATGAACCATGCAATGATTGGGGATTCTTATGTAAAAAACAGTTTCATAGATGATGGCAAATGGGTAGAAGTTGTGTTCCCCTACTGCTTCAAAAAGTCAGGCCCGGGGTGTCATAGTTTAAAGATAACCACATCGCCATTTTCTGGCTTTACCAGGAAAATGGTGCTCACCTTGGGTGTGATAACCCTCCTCGTCCGAGTTGCTGATGGAGAAAAAGATGTAACGATCGAATACGAATTTGCCATTATCCATGCCAGATCCCCCGTACAATGTAATTTTAGGAAGGCACTAGATGTGTCAGGCGCAAGCCATTTGGTCCCCTTACCACTTGAAGATAAAGTTCCCACGAGTAAGGGAATAGCAGTTATCAGAGGGGGGCCAATCAGAAGCTTGAAGTTTCATGGTAGTAGCACTATAAGAGGTAAAGAAAGGGGACAACATCGCTTCGATTCATGGGGAAGTTTGACCCAAAAACATTGAACCAATCCCCGTTTGATCATCGAGGACGCTGGGCATGGGAAAGTGGATGCCACCTATAGTGAAAGAAAAGCTAAATGTTCTTATCGATGGTTATACATACGTATTCTCATTCAGTACCTCCGATCTAACTGGAGTGCCCCAGTAGTTGATAGTTCACAAGCTGAACGCTGACCAATCAAAGAAGTCCATCAAATAGAAAAAAAGGTTGTTTGACCCTAAAAAGGCCGAAGCCATTAAAGAGAAAGTATAGAAACTTCTTTGAGCCGGTGTCATCGAAGAAGTATTTTTCCTATAGTGGCTAGCGAATTCTATCATGGTCCTCAAGCACAATAGTGCTTGGCGAATATGCATTGATTTCAAAAATCTCAACAAATGCAGCCCTAAAGGCAACTACCCTTTACTTTCCATCAATATGTTGGTCGAAGCAATAGAAGGATACGAACTACTTTCTTTCTTCAATTCCATAAAGGCTACCACTAGATACTCATGGAAGAATAAGATAAGTAAAAGATGTCATTTATCACAGACTTCATGGTATTTTGCTACAAAAAGATGACATTCGTCCTGAAAAATGTAGAAGATACTTCCAAAGGCTGGTTGATAAGCTCTTCAAAAACCAGATCGGCAGGATCCGTAGATGATATGGTGGTAAAAAGGAAAGACTACGAACATTTCCTGTCGGACCTAGAAGAACATTTCAAAGGCTTAGAGAATCGAACATAAAGCTAAACCCCAACCAAATGTGTAATCGGAGTGAGAGTTGTAAAGTTTCTGGGATTCATGGTTTCTGAAACGGGAATTGATGTGAACCCAGAAAAGGTCCATGCCTTAATGAACATGAAATCCCTCTGAAAGGGAAAGGACGTTTAAAGGTTCACCATATCATTGGCCTCACTCAGCGATTTATTCTCTAAAGCTTCCAAGAAACACCCACCATTTTTTGAAGTGCTTAAAAAATTGAAGAAATTAAAATGGACAGAAGAGTTCGAGCAAGCCTTTCGATACTTAAAGGAATACTTACGCAGCTTACCCACCCTGATGAATCAAGAAAGACGAGAAGGTCTGTACCTATAAACCTTAGCCTGCCCCTTATCAATAACTTGGTATTGGTGAAAGATGAAGAAAGGGCACAACACCTTATCTACTGTGTCAGTAAGGCCATACTGGGGCCAAATACTCGTTATACAGCCCTCGAAAGTTTAATACTACCTCTGGTTTATGAAGCGAGATGACTCCAACCATACTTTCATGCCCATAAAATCATCCTGATTACCATTCATCTGATCAAACAAGTGCTCCTCAAGCCTGAAGCTTCGAGTTGAATGATGAAATAGGTAGTCAAATAGGGTGAACATGACATTCACTTTTCCCAAGAACAGTTATTAAAGGTTAAGCCTTGGAAGATTCCATTGTGGAAACCACAGAGGTCATCAAAGTTAATGAGAAAAAAAGTTCGGGGAGATAGGGAAACTCGGTGTCGATGGATCATAGCTCTCGGGGGGAGCGGAACATGCATACTATCCCTACGCACTACGCTTTTACTTCAAGGCCACAAATAATAAGGCCGAGTATGAAGCGCTGATTATAGGGCTATGAATGGCAAAAAAGCTGAATGTTTGAAGCCTAGAAGTTTTTTTTGGCTCCGAGATTGTGGCCCAACAAGTCAAGGGGAATATGACGCTAAGGAAAGGAGCTTGCAATGCTACCTGGAGATGGTGAAGCCCCTCCTCGAACACTTCTATCACTACACCCTAACACGAGTCCCTTGGGAAAAGAACCACAACACCGATGCCTTGAGTAAACTGGCTTCGTCCGACCTTGGCGTGCTGTCTTAAAGATAATTAATGGTAGAAACACTGAGAAAGTGTAGTTTTGAAGGGACAACGACAGTGATGATGGTGGAGGAGGAGAACTCGTGGATAACACCTATAATAATCTACCTTTGAATTTGTATCCTGTTTGGAGGTGTCTTGAGGCAAGGAAAGTCAGACTAAAGGCTCCAAAGTATGTGATCCATAAGGATATGCTCTATCGATGGGGGTATCTAGAACAGTTATGCGTAGCCCCTCATGAAGCTGACTTCCTAATCTGCAAGACTCACAATGGAGTATACGGAAGCCATCAGGGGGATTGATTGACAGCAAAGAAACTCCTTCTAGCGGGATACTACTGGTGCAAGATGTTTGATTATGTCAACAGGCATGTCCAGAATTGCTAACAATGTCAAAGGCATGCGCCGATCACTCACGTACCACATGAAGAAATGATGAATATAAAAAGCTCCTGGGCATTCGATAAATGGGGGATCGATCTCGTAGGGCTTTTTTCGGAGGCTCTGGGGCACTTTCGATAGTTGATCGTTTCCATGGATTACTTCTCAAAATGGGTCAAGACCTAACCTTAACCAGCATAAAAGGGACGACAGTGATTGGATTCTGGCAGAAAAACGTCATTTATTGATTTGGAATACCTCAAACCATCATAACGAAAAAAGGTACCCATTTCATCACTGATCCATTCAAAACCTGCTGTAGAGAGTACAAGATCCATCAGAAAGTCACCAGTATGTACCATTCTCAAGCCAATGGGCAAGTGGATATTACAAATCAGACCATTGTCAATGTCTTCAGAGCAAGGCTTGAGTATGTGGGAGAAAATTAGATCAATGAACTTCATAGCATGCTCTCATCGTATCGAACAACAAAATTTTCTGCTATAGGTGAAACCCTATACATTCTAGTCTATGGCTCGGATGCGGTAATCCTAACCAAGATTGGACTACCTACCTTCAAACGGTTTTCCATCAGTAACAAAAATGAAGAGGTTAATAACTAGTAACACTAGCTGGACCTCAATCTTTTAGAAGTAAAGAGGGAAAAAACAAAGGTGAAGGAAAGGGTCACAGTGTATCATGATCGAAGGGTTCAAAATATCCAGTTCTCTCCGGGAGACCTCGTGATTAGAAGAAATGAAAACAATAGAAGGATCCCGAAGACAAACTGGATCCGAATAGGGAAAGACCCTAAAAAGTCATTGAAGTGCACCCTAGAGCTGATTATGTGATCGAGACACTCCAAGGCGAGCCAATTTCCCTGAAGATGGAATCTATCGAACCTTAGGAGGTATAATTCTTTGATGTCCTAATATATTTGATCAGAGCAGGGAGTAGCTTACCAAAAAAATAGCTATAGGTCAGGAAGTACCTTCAACCAGGGTATTTGCTGTAAGTCGAAGAGATTACCCAATCCTGGTTATCAATCTATTGAAGAATACTTTTCTAAATCATTCCAGTCTGCTCTATACACCTAAACATACTGCGAATGGAGGAGGCTGATGTCGCTCTCTCCCTTCAAAACATACCATGATGACTTGTAAAGGAAATAGGGTCGAATCCCGCACAAAAAATGTCATGATGACTTGTGAAAACAAAAGGATCAAATTCCTTACATATATTTAAAAGGTCACGATGACCCGTTAAGTATAAAGGGTTAAATCCCTTATATGTACATTCAAAACTGCCATGATGATTTACAAAGAAGATGACCAAATCCCTTCTAATACATTTAAAATGATACGATGACTCGCTAAGTAAAGAGGGTCAAACCCAACATATACATTCCAAATAAAGTCCACAATGGCTTACAAATGAAAGGGGTGAATCCCATACACCTGTTCAAAACAAAGTTATAATAATACTCCCTCTGTCCCAGCATAATCTGCACACTTACTATTTGACAGTCAACACTATCAAACTTTGACTACATATTTGAATAGATATATAAAAAATAATATT
>JAULKJ010155019.1:0-14690 GCA_032355405.1 Rubia balearica | reverse complement strand
TACTATACATACTTGTATCCGATAAGGAAAAGGAGATCAAACCCTAAGGAATGTCGGGTTCTCCTCCTCACTATAAAAACATAGGCCTGGTAAACCTTTAATCCATTCAATACACACTGGAGATAACGCTTATACTAACTTAAGCATCAGAGTGTTTATCCCCCGGACATCAGGGGCTTTGTTTTGCAGGTTGGACGTGATTCAGGGATTACGACGAAAGGCTTCCATCGGTGGAATTATATTCATCAGTTTCCATCCATTCCATGTTCATTTTGCAATTTCATTAGTGATCTTATTATTGTTATTATTTTTGGAAAAAATATTGAATTTTTTCATGAAGTAAAACGATTGTGTTACATGTTATCTAGTGTATAGTGTTTGTGTTGTCAAAATAATTCCATGTTTATAAGTAGTGAGAAAAAAGGCTTAGATTAGGGCTGATTGTGGACAATAGTTATATTTTCATAAGAGCACCATTTGAATGTGTAACGTTGGTCTCAATATATCAGGCCTTGTGATATGTTATGGAAAAATGACTGACGTCGCACTTCTCTAAGAAATGTTGCATGTTTTCATGTTTATGCTACATGTTATCTACTGGCTGGTGTATATTTTGGGAAAATAATGTCATTTACAAATGATGAGAAGTATTGGTCATAGATTTGAGTTCATTCTAAGCAAAAATGATGTTTTTATTGAAAAAACTATGAATCTCCGAAGTTGGTCTGTACATTAATCTGTGCGACAGCAATGTCCAGAATGACCTACGTCACACCCATGCAGATGAGTTAGATTTTTTCGGTTGAGATTAATGTCATTTACCTATAATAATATTGTGTTTATTTAATTTGGGGGCTTTCCATTTCTAAATTTAATTTGTTTGTCATGGATTGGTTGTAATAGGACAAAGAGAGTTATTGATGGACATTCAGCATTTAGATGTATGGACTTGTCATTTCACTAGTTGCCCTGATAGTGTTAATGCAGTGTAACACAGACAATGGAGCCTCAATACCAATACCAATAATATTTTAATATCATATGAAGGTTATGTATTTTAATTATGTATATCATTTATCTGTAATATATGTGATAGTAGTGTGGGTTCTATCACGTGTTTCTATTCCGCATTAATTGAACAACAATTAATTGTTGTACGATGTTTAACTATTACATAGTCATCAAATAATAAATAACACGTAACGAATAACGATTGTTTGTGTCATTGAATATAAAATATTATAGTATTTGACGAGAATCAACATCTCTCCGATGAACAAGTGACGTCGTACAAGCCGGTACCACGATGACCCGTGTGCGTGATGGGCCTCTCAGAATGATGTCACACTAGTTACGATTCCACATCACCATGGACACGACATGATTTCCCCACAGCACATTGCGTTGGCTAAAAGCCCTTGCGATGTCGCTCACAATACGGCCGATGTAGGCTTGAATAAAATCACAAAAATGATCTCCCATCGTCTACCTTCCTGTAGTTACCAACGTCTTTCTAAAACTGAGGTGAAAAAAACTTTTTACCTCGGTTCTAAACTAAGGTGAAAATTGGAATTTTTACTACGCCAGTATTTACCTTTTGTTTTACTAAAAATTGCAGTAAAAAGTTCTTTAGGACCGGGGTAAAAGGTCCAGTTTCTTGTAATGTACAAATATCATATTTATAGTCTTGAATATATAGACAAAGGTGGAAATTGGATGCTATTGAAAATAGTTGGGACGGTAAATTAATAAATGATTAATTAATTGGATAAGATATTAAATACCTATTAATTTGGGGATTATGTTGCATGAGAATGATTATGTTAAGGGAAAATCTAGAACCCAATGGATTCAATTAGGGATGATCATGGGTCGGGTCTAATAAGACCCAGACCCATAAACCCTTCAACTGATGAAGTACCTGGGAATTTCCATTTTTGTCCTTAGATCGATTTGCTGGGCCCGTGGGGTAGTTCTTTTTATCAAATTTTCCGCTGGCTCAAAAATCAAAGATAAAATTTATCAATGTTTCTCCCGTACTCTCTTCTAAGTACAATAAATTAGCTAGTGGAAAGTGTGGGGTTGTCCACAAAGATACTAGTATTTAAAGATTAATCGGATACAACCAATGTATATTATGTGTCTGGAATAGCTAGTACTAAACAGATAATTGGGGGGCTATGAACTAAAAACTACTTACATGCAATTAAATATAATTAAACTATGGATTAACTAATCTCGGGGGTATTTGTGTAACATAATAGATTTAGGGATTTGATCCTAGTTTCTATCACATATAGATATAAATATAATCTCATGCTTATGTCACATATTGTGGAGATGGCCTAGAATTCCCAATGCATGTAACACAGAGGTTCATTTCCCATTTCAAACCATCTTACCACCTCCGTAATTAGGGATGCATTCCATTCCTTCTGACCCCACATTTCATCCCTGTAGTCCCACTTCCGATGCTAGCGAGCCGAAGGAACTTAAGCCTCCACAGGCAACACCGTTAGATATAGGAGTGAGCCTAATACATCCTGGGATCTCCACTATGGACACCAACCCTAGGTTAAGAGAGACAAAGGAATTGATATCTTGTGGTGACTCTAGGGTCGATACGACCCTAGTCGCTATAACTACAAATGCTCAATTATCGGGGTAAACCAGGATTTTCCCCGTTAGGAATTTCTATAAAGAGACCTCTAGTCTACCGCTCCTAACATGTAATCACTCACACAACTAGCCAATCCGAATTAAAATCTAACTATCATCCCGACTCTTTCAGGGTATATTTAATGCACTCATCTCCTCGGTACTCCCAAGACTACAATAGCAATATTTTAAAACTCCCAAATTAGAATTTATCCAAGCATGATATTATACTATGAATGAAATCATGAGTGCATCATAAAACATATCATAGCATAAATCATATAAAATAGAAACCTCAAATCATGCACAATATTCAAAAACATATAAAATAAGGGTCCTCCAGAAAATAACAAATCCTAATAAAGTCATTAATAAAAATACAACCCCAACAAAATAAACTACTCTAATACTATTAAATCCATGGAATTCATTGAATTAAATATCGTGGATCTAAGAACTAAATGAAGGAAAAAGAAGAAGAAACCTAGATAGAGAATTCTCCTCTTCCTTCCTATCTACCACCCTCTAAAATCTACATTATGTATACTTCCTTTAACCCTAGGAAGACTAAAGGCTCTTTTATAGTAGGATAGATGGGCCAGCTCAATAAACCTTAGGCAGCCACGCGTGCATCGGCTATACCAGATCACACGGCCAGGCCAGTACGACTCGTGCAATAGCAAAAGGGACAACGAATAGAGCCCTCATCTTTACCTTCTGAGTGGATGGTTTATTATGGTTTGCTTGGCCCATCGTCTAGTGCTCGTGCTACCTGGCCTCTGAATGCACGAGATAAGCCAAGTTGCACGTCCCGTCGGCCTGGCCTTCAGTTTCTTTATTCTTTTAGCACAGGTCGTGCTGGTTTTCACAACTCATCATCTTGGCACCATCTCCTTTGAACAACCTATGGTACGGGCCATGCCAGGTTACATGGCCTATGTCACTTCTTCATTTCTTCCGGACTTCACTTTTTTCCTAGGTGCATCCATGTACTAACATGTTTTGACTCGTGACCTTTAGTCTTCTACCATTCTTGTGAATGACCTTCACTAAACTACCCTTAAGTGCTTACGAGAAATCTACATAAAAGCTCACAAAATAGAATATACTCGTAAGGAAAAAAATCTTTTAGTCTTAAAATAGATTACAAAATGAAGGATTTAGAAACAAAAACAAAAAATGGTCATCTAAACACTTTATGATGTAAACCTACCTAAATGTAGAAATTGACTAATAAAAGATAAAAAAGATGATCAATCAATTCACAAGGAAAATACGCACTGTCCTCAAAGAATGATCAGTCCATTCAACTAGCCATTGAGTAACCTGATTGTCTCTCTAATGAAGTAGCCTCTTTTATAGTATTCTCATTATTGGAAAAACAGGCACATACGCACATGTATGTCATTTTGGCAGGTCACTACCGGGTTTAGGAATATCATATGCACCGGTTATCGGGTCAATAAACCAAAATACTAGACCCTATTAATAACTCTAGCATCGGTTCCCAGATTACCAGTGCATTAGAAGAAAAAGTGCGGTTGAGTAATATTTTAACACTGGTATTGGGATAAATGTCATTTATTAGTGCTATTACCGGTGCCTATGACATGGAATAGTAATTTTAGCGGGTAAATTTTGGTGGAAAATAGCTAGCACCAATATCGGGGATAATGTACCAGTGCTAGAAGTGCATTTATTGCTCACCTACCAATTTTTTGGAAGGTAAAAAGGGATTTTATGTTGGAAATGATTCATTAATTAATGTGTAGAGGGGTGTGTTTGTAAAATTTTGGGGCCACAATGTAATTTACAAAATATTTGTAGAACTAATCATTGTTTTTATTCGAGGCCCCTCCATTCGCCCGTTTAGGTCCAAATCGGCAAGTCGCGATCATCTCTTGGTGAATTTCATTTTGATGTTGCCAATTTTTTTATTCGACATCTCCAACTTTCTTGGAGGAAACTAAGTGCAAAAAATAAAAAGTTTACTCGTAACTTGAAATTTAAATCCAATGGAATATGAGGGTACTGGATACATCCCAAAAGCATTTTCCAAGTCTAGACAGGAAGATTTATGATAGGTCGGGGAACAAACAGATCAAAAAGTGATTCCGATTTTATTTTGTTACTTCTAAGTAATCAACTATAATTTACTTTAAAACATATACTAGCGCTTTTCCACATTCCATCAATGAAAATATATATTTTTTGTTTTCATAATCTAGCAAGAATATGACGTAATTTAGAGCGATGGAAAAATGCCTTCGCACATAATAATGACCTAATTGCAATAATAAATGTAGATGGCTTATGGAACGTAATTATCATTCATGGGTTAACTATACACACCATGGAGTACGATGTCAGCTAAGGTTCCAACCAGATACAGAAAAAAGGGTTGTAGGGTGTGTTTGTAAAATTTGGATGCCACAGTGTAACTTACAAAAATATGTGTACACGTAATCATTGTTTTGATTCGAGGCCTTTCTGTTCATCCGTTTAGGCTCAAATCGACAAGTCGCAATCATCTCTTGGTGAATTGTATTTTGGTATCGCCAACTTTTTGATTCGACGCCTCCAACTTTCTTTGAGAGATCTAAGTGTAAAAGGTAAAAAGTTTTCTTCCCAAAACCTTAAATAAATGGGGGCATCTATTATATAATATCATCATACTGGTGTTACGTTCTTATGGTGTGGAGGTTGCACATCTTGTGGGAAAATGAATATTTTAAAAAAATTATCCAAAATATTGGAGGGAAATTTAAAGAGCACTGGTAGGACCATTATAGGCACCGATCAGACTTCCGGTGCTCGGTACATAGAATATTTTTGTTCTCTTTTCTCTCGGGTGGAAATTAAAACGGCCATTTAAAGCAATGTTACACAACTACATTGAAAATACATAGGTACCGGTACAATCACTGATAGTGGTGCTCCATACTTAGTATGTTTTTGCATTCCAAAACTTTACTATAATTATAAAACTTTGTTAATGTATGAAAATTAATATTATCATTAGAAATATTTTAAATTGTTTACGATAAGTAATTTAAAATAATCAAAAGTGCGTTTTTAACACTATGTTTTGTTCGAAAATGCAGATATAACCGTGTAAAATCTGAAAGTGCATATTTAACCCTGGGATTCATTAACTGAAATGTCAATGATCAAATTGGCCGAAAATTGTTAAAATGGCTGTAATACACTTCAGTTAAAAAATCAAAACCAAAAATAATTTAAAATCCAATTATCCCTCCTAGTTTTTTAATTTTAAAAAATAGAAAATGGGAAAAGACCTCCCACCGAGAAAGGGGAAAAACATGGAAAATTAGAGATCTTTCATTTCTCGTTGGTGAAGCTCTCGGCAGAACTAGGCGGCGATCTTCAGTGCTGCAGAATCAGTATTCTTGTGCGCTAACGGAGGAATCGGTATTCTTATGCACTAACGACAGAATCGATATTCTTGAGCGCTCATGTCAAGGGTGGGAAATGGGGATAGGGTGGCAGGGCTAGGATTTATGGTCGACGGGGCTAGGGTGGCAGTGCAGCTGTTTTTGGATAGAGGTAGTGGGCGGCGGGGTTAGGGTGGCGGGAGTAGGGTTTCAGCGGTATTGGTGGTATTGTTGGGGAGGTGACGTGAGCAAGGCGTGAGGGTCACCTGATTTTATGGTATTGATGGACAATCCCAGTCCTCCTCGAAGTTGTGGGATTCTGATAAGAGGTCAAAAATGTCATTTATCATATTTTTCTTAATTTAAACATTATACTCTTTTTTTCATTGGGCTTTTTAATACTGTAGTGTGATCATTTTATTTTATTATTAATGTTATTAATGAAGCCATAAACTCGGTCATGTTGGCTTAGAAGAGTTTTGGTAATATTTTAATTAGTGTTTTGAAAATTCAGTTTTATTTTGATTAGAATTAGATTTGGTAGGTTTAGAAAAGGTACATTCATTCAAGAATTCATCCAATATTTGGATTGATTTACTTGGATGAATAACATCATTTATTTTAGAAGTTCTAGTTAGATATAGTTTTAATTTCTTAAAACTGTAATAAGTTGAATCAGATTCCAATTGTAATAAGGGTATTGGTTCGAATTTCACCTTTATAAATAGAGGGTTCCACCGAGATTATTATTACAACTTTTCTCAATCAAATATTCAGAATTTTGAGACATTCTTGTTATCTTCATTGTTGCTTATTCTTGCGGGCTATTTAAGTTTCAATCTCCTTTATATTCGTACCCTGCGGGCTAGACGTTTATTGAGAAACCTTGTAAGTGTACCCTGCGAGCTAGACGCTTATAAGTTGAGTTGGGTGTACCCTGCAGGTTAGAGCTGCAATTCGTGCATTTATTTTGAGTTGGGTGAAAATCTCAAAATATTTAAAGATCCGATTTTCCGCAATCCAGAGTCTTCTCAAGGAGATTCATATCAGACTCCATATAGAATAGGGCTTTGGCGAGTTCGGCAGAGGTGATTTCGCAGAAGGTATGATGAGGGTGTGGCGCCGAATGAGAAAGATGAGGTGGTCCACGACGCATAAGGGTTGGGTCTTGAGCAGTTGCTAGCGGAGGAAAAGGTGTGGTGGTGGTGCTGGAGGCTATGGAGGTGGCGTTAGAGTTGGAGTTCGGCGGCGGTCGTTAAATAAACATCTGAGAAGAATGAATTTTCCTTACTCAAATTAATTATGTTTTTAATTTGAAGCAAGACCACGTAAGCGAGGGATATAATCGTCATGAAAAATTCTATTTTTTTGGTCCAGGTTTTTTTCTTTTATTAATGGTCAATGCCTGACTTGCATCGTTCAACGACTGAAATGTGCAAAAATGGGTAAAACTGCACAATTTGACAAAAATATAGGATTAAATCTGCACTTTCAGATTTTATAAGGTTATATCTGCACTTTCTCATTTTGTACTTTTCCTTTAAAATATTAAAATAATATTTTTTCAATTAGATAAAATTATAATAGATAGTGAAATGGTCAAAATATGGTTCTTCAACCGTGGTGTTTCAAACAAAATTTTATAACTTTACCCTAGCTTTACACTAATTTTCAAATTTCAAATAACCGAAATCAAAAATATATTTTTTCTTCATTTTTGCAATAAACGAAGTTCAAAGTTAAAAAACCAAAGGAAAAAATATTTTTTTTGCTTCGCTTATTCGAAAATAAAAGTTAAAAGTCAAAAAATTGAAGTCAAAAGAAATAAAAAATTAAAAACCCCAAATTCAATATTCCAGTTTTAGTTTTCTCCTAAAATCATGAATGAACTTATTTCATTCATTAAGCCCAACTTGGCTAATA
Source organism: Rubia balearica (assembly GCA_032355405.1). Taxonomy (NCBI): domain Eukaryota; kingdom Viridiplantae; phylum Streptophyta; class Magnoliopsida; order Gentianales; family Rubiaceae; genus Rubia; species Rubia balearica. The sequence continues at coordinate 6,714 of JAULKJ010155019.1, read as the reverse complement.
TTGGAGAACCCAAACCCAAATCATATAAAAACCTCCTTGGCACCTCTAATCCTCAATCCAGCCGTATCATAAGCTACAGACCTTCTTCCGTTTCAAACCTCTAGACTTGCAGCTCTGTTTCAAACCTTCTTCCGTTTCAAACCTCTAGACTTGCAGCTCTGTTTCAAACCTTCTTCCGTTAATGTCTGTCGCTGCTGAACTCTGGTAGCATTCGACATCACCATCGCTGCAGTTTGATCACCGCAGCCCACCAGCCTAAACGCCAGCTGCCTCACCACGTATCAACCTCGCACTTTACGCCCCAACGCCAGCGCTGCGCCTCACCACGTCGGAGAATTCAACCAGATCCATGCCGCCAATACCCCACCTCATCCTAGATCCACCCTACCACCACTTATTTATGTTCGATCGCGCCTAACCACGCATGTTCGTCAATGTGGTCAAATACCGATGTCTATGTACCTGTCCAGCAGTAGTGTCTGCGTAGTTTTAATAACAACTCTTTTTTTAATGAGGTCAGGAACTGGTGTACTGGTGTTAGGAGTAGTTGTAGTGATTTTTTTAACAAGATAAGGATTACTGACGCAGCCATAATATCAAAGAGATTCGCAAGCATGAATCTTGAAGAACAATTAAGTTATGCAAGCACAAATCCTAGGTTTTGATTCTGGAATCCACGAGAGAGAAAATAATCTCGAAATAATACAATGATTGAATGCCTTAAAATATCCAAACATGAGGTCTTTAAATACTAAACGAATAAACAAAAAATAATAAGAAATTGGAAAATTCAAAACTAATTTTTGAAAATAAAAGTAAATCGGAAAATATTAAAAAAATACTAAATTGCAATTTTGAGGCTTTAAACGACCTCAAATGGCAATCCTGGTCCCAAATTGTTTTGTCGAGCCGGTTCCAACGCATCAAGCCTCGCCTTATTCTGACTTCGAATGCAAGTGTTAAGTTCAAAACCGTACCGAACCTTTACTGGAATCTATTGCTTCTTCAATTTTCACCGCCATTCGCCCTGCATCAATTACAATATGAATCACTATCACAAGAATCCCCCCAGCTACCATTGAATTTTAAAAGGGGCCAATAAACGACGACGTTATCATTAAAGATACCATTCACACGAAGAGAGGGTCGAACCTCACACCAGCAGGGGAGAAACACCAGCTTCAGACGATCGTAGAGCTTGTCAACAACTCGAAAATACTCCAAAAAATCATGGCATCTCAGAAGCATATGATGAGGAGGTTGAAGAAGATGGAAAAGAAAGAAAAGGGCAGGCTGGGATGGACAGGACACGGTGTGAAGCCAACCAAGCTCTTTCCGGAGTAGGAAGACAACAAAGAGTCACCTAGTCGGACGGAGAGGGGGTCAGAGATAGGCCGGAGCACAGCCACATCCGGAAGGAAGGTCCACGGGGGAGGAAGAGAGACAATGACAGATAACTAGTGGCACGCTGGCTACGTACCACTGCCAAGAGGAAAGAAACCCACCAAAGGCAAGGCTCCACACACATTAACAGAAAAAGATTCAGGAAGGAAGGAAAGGAGAGGATCGTCGTTCACCAGGAGGATACAACTATCTACAACTGATCTAAAGTTAACAATACACTCCCCCAACCTAGGGCAGTATAACGGCGAGACGGACCCAGAAGAACACCTGCACACATTTTGCCCCAACATGGCGCAAAACATCTGGTGCAAAGTGTTTGCAACCACTCTGACAGCTGCAACCAGAGTGTGGTTCAAGATCCTAGAGAATGAAACCATTGACAGCTTCAATCATCTGGAACAGAAGTTCGTGGCCCGTTTTATGCAGAGAAAGAAGTTTCAAAAGATAAGGTATGAGCTACTGGAGATCGGTCATAAGCCACCGGAGACACTATCAGGATACTAGGCGAGGTTCCAGGATGAGGAAAACTAGGCGGAAGAGAAGAGCAACCCCTCATAGACACTTTCATAACAGCTTGAGACATGAATTGTTGTTGAGGACTGCACCCTGGACCTAATAAAGACAATCAACGAGTTGATGAGGAGAGTTGGAAATTTTAGCTGGGCCAACATTGCTGATAAAAAAAAGAAAGGAAACCCAAGCTGGTCACAGCCAGTGGAAGACAGATACGGACGGAGATGGCAAATCAAGGAAGGCAGTGCATGTTAAGGCACGCAAGTTTGAGAGGGCAGAGAAAACCTTCACGCCCCTCATCAAAACACCTAAGGAAATATTTTCCCTTATGGTATGGAAAAACATATTGGATATCCAACAAAGATGAGGGTTGATCCCAGCAAGAGGAACAAGTCCCTTTTTTTTGTGATTACAAACTATTTTATCCACTTAAAGTAGAATATAAAAGAATATGTGAGGAAAGGAGAACTACCGCACCTGGCGAAAGATGCGAGGGCCCATGCCAAAGCCATGTAGCAGAGCAAGAATAAGTACGCAGGCTCTCACAAATAATAGGATGGCCATGGCAGGGAAAGGAGCCCGGATGGGGAGCGGGGCCGCAACAAAGGAAAAGAGGTTTCTGTATTTGAGGCTGGAGGAGAAAGAGGTAAAAGGCAGAGACAAAACACCCTCATGGAAGAAAGTATGGCAGCGAAAGTGAATGATATTTATGCCATCATAGGAGGAAGCACTGGAGGAAGGACCGAGTCTCAGCAGAAAGCATGCTGCAGACTGACGCTTCAACTAACGCCGATGGAAGAGAATCTGGGCGCCAACGTAGTAATAACATTTAGAACGGATGATCTGATACTGGATAGGCCGATTGGCAGTGATGTAGTATTGATAATAGTCAGGGTGAGGTCCAAGAGGATCCATCAAGCATATGTAGATGGTGGAAACTTAGAAGAAATCATCTATTGGAACTATTTTGAAAAGTTGGACGAAAGCATGAGAATGAGGTATAGCCAATAGATACCCTGCTGATGGATTTTTTTTAGATATGATTGTGTGGCCTGAAGTGACGATTCACCTCTCGGTGAGAGTGGGAGAAAGAGCCAAGAGCAAGACGGTGGATATGGAGTTCATTGTTTTGAAGGCAAACAACCTGTATAATGTGATATTGGGAAGACTAGCTCTAGCCGTGCTGAAGGGGATAGTGTCGATCCTGAACCTCCTTATAAAATTCCTAACTAGGGGTGGAATAGCCACTGTCAGAGGAGATCAACAAAAAACAAGAGAGAGTCATATAATCACCCTTAGCAAGTGCAAGTGAGAGGATGATGTACTGAACCAGGAGCGGTAGGTAGCCAAAGCTAGGGTCATTAGGATGATTCCAAATAGGGACAACCCATCCAAGCTATGTGCAGAAGTGCAGACTGTATGGTTAGAAGAGAACCAGTCTGTGCAGGTGGGAGCATCCCTTCCACCCAACATAAGGAATGATCTCATGAAGGTTCTGAAGGAGAACATGCATGCTTTCGCCTGGAGATTGGAGGATATGATGGAAGTTTCCAAGGAAGTCGGCTACCATGAGGAAAGTAGAATTGTCCCATAAACCTGTAAAGGAAAAGAGAATAATGTTGTGCAGGGAGAGGAATGAAGCAGTTAACAAGGAGGTAATCCAATTGGTAATAGCAGGGATATTGAAAGAGATCCCCTACCCAACATGGTTGGCTAAACCCATTTTGGTTAAGAAGGAAGATGGCAGTTGGAGGATGTGCGTGGATTACACAATCTAGAAAAGGTTTGTCACAAGGATTGCTACTCGTTATCAGTCATTGACTAGAAGTTAAATGCCCTTACCAACTGTCCAACTAAATGTTTTCTTGATGCGTACAAGGGATATCATCAGATTCCCATGCTGGGGAGTGATATAGAAAAGGCAACGTTTATAACTGAAAAAATGGTATTTCGAATATCGGATGATGCGTTTTGGTATGAGAAACACTGGAGCCACATATTAAAGGGTGGTAGATAAGATTTTCCAAGGACATATTGGGAGGAGCCTAGAAGTATATATGGATGGTATGGTGATAAAGAGCACAAAATACGAGACCTTTGTGGAGGATGTCAAAGAAACACTGACAAGGTTAAGAGGGACATGAATGATGCTGAACCTGGACAAATATCAATTTAGTGTGGGAGCAGGATAGTTCCTGGGGCACATGGTGTCGAATGAAGGATTTCTAGCAAACCCAACAAAAGGTGAAAGCAATCTTAGAGATGAAATTCGCCAAGTACAATCAAGGATGTGCAAAGCTTGAACGGGAAACTGGTAGCCATGAATCGCTTCACGTCCCAGGGAGCAGAGAGAGCACTACCTTTATTCAAAAAAATGAAGGGATATGTGGACAGGAAGAAGATTGTACAATGGGGAGAATAGGAAGAGAAAGAATTCAAAGTGCTTAAGGCCCAACTGACGGACCTTTCTACCCTTAGCAACCTGTAAAAATGGGAGACACTATAACTATATGTGTAGTGAGTGAAGAGGTATTCAGTGGTGCGCTGATCAAGGAGGAAAATAAAGTACTACAACATGTGTACTTTGTAAGCCAGGCTTTGCAGGGCCCTAAGCAGGGGTACACGATCCAGAAAAAGCTTACGTTAGCCCTGGTCAATGCAGTAAGGAGACTGAGACAATAATTCCAGACACACTCTATGATAGTATTGATCAATCAGCCATTGAAAGAAATATTGTCCTAGCCGAGGGTTTCGGAAGATTAGTGAAATGGGCGGTGGCCCACTAAATACACACCACGAAAGCGATATAAGGGCATATATTGGAAATTTTCCAGGTTGAAATTCACAAGGAAGTTGAGACAAGAATAGTGGAGGCGTAGAGCGACACACAGGTCATGGCTCAAGATGGGCTAGCGGCCCAGATATAAGGAAATTGTGTGTAGATAAGGCATCTGGAGTGGAAGGTTTTGGAGCAGGCCTAGTGATATCTGACCCGAAAGGCGTGGAGGTGACCTAAGCTCTGCATTTCAATTTTCCAGCCTCAAATAATGAAGTGGAATATAAAGCACTAATTGCAAGCATGGAGATAGCCAAGAAGTTGGAAGCAAGGAAGCTGCAGGCTCACGGAGATTCCATGCTGGTCGCCAACCAATACAACGGGCAATAAGCGGCCAAAGTACCGACAATGATGAAATATTGGGATAAGTCAAAATTTTGGTAGCAGAGTTTAATATCATGAGAATTCCAAGGTCACGGAAAGAAATAGCAGATAAGCTAAGTAAGTTGGCGTCTTCAACACATGCACACTTAACCAAATCTTTCATCGTGGACGATCTCGACTTGCTACTATGTACTTTCTAGTAGTTAGCCACAATTAGGGAATATAAATACTATCTTTAAGAGGCACGATGACGGCCTCCCAAATTTAGCTCCTTTGTCGGGAAAAGGCGTATTTTATTTGAAGTGTTGGCGTAGCTCTTTATTTGTTTTTTTACTTGTTTGTCACTGGAATTTTCTTACTTTTGTGATTTTTTCTTGGGATTAGGTTGTATTTCTCTAGTTCTTGGTTTATGATCGATACTCGTACCAATAGACAAGAAATCTTGTACTACGATCTCGATCTTTTAGGAACACTCCGAAGAGCTAGCTTGTTTTGCTAACCTAGGTACTCAAGCACCACCCGAAGTAGTTACACCAACTATGGCGGATGATACTAGAACCTTGATAGAGCTCATGGCTCCTAACCTAGATATTCAACCACTTTGCATCATCTTTCCCCCTTTTCCAGAAAATGTCAGTTGTGAGCTCAAATCCGAGATGATTCATTGCCTACCATCTTTCCACGGTATGAGTGGGGGGATGCAAACAAGAACTTATCCGAGTTCCCCCTTGTGAGCATGAACATGAAGCCAACCGGAGTTTCGAAGGCTAATTTCAATCTACGGGCATTTCCTTTCTCTTTGAAGGATGCAGCCCAAGATTGGTTATACTATCTCCCCCCAGGAAGTATAACCTCATGGATGGACATGAAGCGTGAGTTCTTGGAAAAATTCTTTTTGACATATAAGTCAGCAGGTTTCAAGAAGGAGCTAAGAAACATCTCTCAACATTCAGGTGAATCTTTGTATGAATATTAGGAGAGGTTCAAGAGGTTTCTAGCTAGTTGCCCCTACCACCCTTACAAATAAGGAGATCTTGTGTATTATTTCTTTGATGGTTTATCCATTGAAGACATGAGGATGGTTAATGGGTCAATTGCCAAAAGAGCCTGAAAGAAACCATGACATTTTTTGAAAACATGGCTAATAAGATGAGACAATTCGGCGTGAGAGAAAGAGAAAAGGTACAAGAGGCTTCAAATCCGGAAACTCCCAAACTCAAGGAAAAACTTCAAGCCTTAGCTTCCATGATGAAGGAGGTAATGAAGGGGAGTATGCATCAAATCAAAGCTTGTGGGATTTGTTCATTGGATCACCCCACCGATGCTTTCCCTCAACTTCAAGATGAAGGGCTTGAATAAGTAAAGGAAATGGGCTACTAAGGTGGTCAAGGCCAAGGTTTCCAAGGAAATTGGGGATACCATGGTGGACAAGGCCAAGGCGAACAAGGTTTCCAAAGAGGACAAGCTCATGAGAAGAAGTATGATCCATACTCTCAAACATACAATCCCAGGTGGAGAGACCATTCAAAATTTTGGTTGAGAGATAATCAAGCCGAGAAACAAAATCCTCAAATTGGTTTTGAAGGTAGCCAAGGTGGGTTTCAACCAAATCATCAAGGGGGACATGCCCAATACCA
>JAULKJ010154804.1:0-14692 GCA_032355405.1 Rubia balearica | reverse complement strand
GATACCCCCCCCCCCCCCCCCCCGCGTAAAAAAAAAACCAAGTTTACGACACTAACTATTCCCAGCACACAATCGAAATGATGCCCGATTGTGATTCTTGCGTAGTTAACCTTTGAAACATAGCATCTCTGTGGACGACCCCGAACTTGCCACTAGCTACTTTTTGGTAGCTGGTAGTGAGTACGGGAGCAGCAATAAAAATTTCTATCTTTGCATCTTGTGCTCCGCAGATTAGTAGATTTCTCGTGAAAAGGTTGTTTTATTAGTGACCCCGTGGAGTGTGGATCAACCCGTCGTCTAGGGGTCGTCCCAAGGGTTTTCTGATGGCACGGGTCGTGCCAAGTTGCACCACTCGTCGTCTGGCGTTGTGTTTTCTTCAACTCCTGAGGACGGGTTGTGGTGGTTTTCATGGCCCTTATCCCTGGCCTCATTCCTCTGGCACGGGCTGTGCCATATTACATGGCCCGTGTCATACTTCAAATTTTATGAACTTGATTCTTTTCTTCACCGCATCCATCTACTACCATGTTTAGGCTCTTGGCCTTCAATCTTCTACCATCCTTGTGAATGGTCTTCTCCAAGCTATCCGAAGTGTTTACGAGTGATCTACAATTGAAGCTCACAAAAAGGATCTAAATACTCGTAAAGACCAAAAATCCATTGGACCTAAAATAGGCTACAAAATGAAGGATTTAAATATGAAAAGTGAAAATGGTTATCTAAACCTCTTATGATGTAAACATGTTTAAATCTAGCAATTTATCAACAAAAAGACAATATAAAAGGTATTAAATGTTTCAAAAAATATATGCATTTAACGTCTCATCAGCATGAGTGAGAAAGTCCAACATTATATTATTAATTATACAATTTCAGTGTAATTACACAACAAAATTGAAGGTACTGCAAAAATGGTTGTGTTGACGTCTCATTAGTTATATCTTGCAGAGCTAATAAATAGTCACGTAACGACCTTATCCCTCACCTTACAAAAGCAGTGAAAAAGAAAACCAGCGCATTGCACCAAAATCATTTTCATACTCTTTAAACCATTTCAAATCATCTCGAACAAGAAGTAAATGAGGGCGGGAATATATTAAATCATTAACCTCACCAGTTCTCTACCTTCATTATCATGTGAAGTTTTCAGCGACGCTTCCTGCAATCCTCATCTATTTTGAGATCCAGCAGATGCTTTAAGTTATCACAAATAAAAATTATCTGATTGACATATATGCATTGATACTGAGCAGAATGCGACCAAAGATGAGCATCCACACTGTCCGAGCATCAATCCAGCAAGAAACATCAAACCCTGAACAATATTGAAAGCTTCCCCGCTAAATTCATCATCACTGTCAACTCAGGCGGATTTGGCATGGCAAAGCTCAGTTGTGGTGACGATGGTAGAGCATTGTGGGCATCAGAATGCAGAGCGTTAATGGTGGTCGTTGAGAAAAGAGAGAGCGCTCAAGGAGAGAGAGAAAAATGGGAGTGAAAAGAAAAACTGAGTGATTATTAAAAATTCATCTGTAGACCTCATATTTTCTACATAAACCCCATTCCATATAAAGTCTTATTGTTCACGGATGGATTCCCAAACTAAAGTCTATGCGAACTAAAATAAGAGTTTGTGTTAATGATTATGTATAAAAACTAATACTACCTTTGTCCCATAATTGTTGGCGCAGCTTGATTTTTGTAGTCAAACTGAGTCAACTTGGATCATGTTAATCTATTATTATATATGTAACAATAGTATCATGCAATATGTTGTTGAATTCATCCTAACATATATTAGTATTTCTTTTACAAATTCTTTACACGTATGAATAAAGGTATAAGTAGTTAAACATTGACACAGTTGACTCTAAAAGTCTAATTGTGCCAATAATTATAGGACGGAGAGAGTATAACATAATATGATTTTTTTTACATATTATTAGTTTAAATATTGAATTAGCACGATACAATTATATTAGTATGAAATTCTTTATTACCTAAGTAATTATTCAGCAATTGTAAAATGAATTCAAAAAAATTAGTCAAATTTCTTGATCAATTGTCTAGCTATAAACAAGTATTTTCCCATATGCTCATGTAGCACATCATAGTCCCCTAAGACCTTGTGTGAATATTTGTGAGTGATTGAATACTTAAGCATTGCGAATGTTCACACTTGTTGCTAGATCTAGGCCAGTGGTGAGTGCTTCATATTCCACTTTGTTAAGAGGAAATCGAAACACATCGCGTATTTATACTTCTCTCCTTGTATATCTACTGACAGTAATCCGACTTCACAGCTTTCTCTAATGGAAGTGCTGTCTACAAAGAGTTTCCAGGCAATGTCTTTGATGTTTGCTTTTCCTTTGGATTTTTATTCCTGGAAAGATTGTTCGTAGTGGGATGTATCTCATTTCTACCAAGAAATATTCCGTGCTTGGTTGCTAATTGATGTTTATGTTCAGATTTGCACCTTTAAGCATGCGTTAACCAATCATTTGACACATTTGTTATCATATTTTGTTTGATTGATTGCTAGTTTTGCTTAGCTTTACATTACAACGGGTTTAGATGACCGTTGTTGATTTTCTTATTTAAATCCCGAGTTATGTAGACTTAATTGGATCTAATGGACACCTTGTCTTCACAAGCACCTAGATCTTCTTTTGTGAGCTTACTAGTAGGTTGTTCGTGAGCACTTCGGCGTAGCTTGTAGAAGGTCATCTGCAAGGGTGGTAGTAGATATTTGAAGGTTATTTATAAAGATGGTAGTAGACATAAAGCCACGAATCAAAACAAAGTAGTAGATAGAATCAAGACAGAAAAAAAGGGAGTCAAAGTTCAACATTCTCAAGATTCGACAAGGCAGCACCAACTGGCATGACAACCGACATGACGGCACCAGTCGGCACGCATCATCCGACACGGTCCCCCTTGGCCCGAGCCATTTGGTGCAACACGGCCCGTGTTATTTCATTTCCAATATTTGAAGACCAGCCCATGGGATACGAAGAACGAAACAGCCAAGCCACCATGTCATGCCACATCCCCTTGGCACGAGCCATTTGGTGCAACACGGCCCGTGTCGGCCCAAACCTTTGTGAGGCTAAGTATAGACATGGACATGGACCGAGCCTTTTACACGGCTCGTGTTGTTTCATTTCCAATATTTGAAGACTAACCCACGGGATGCGAAGAACGACACGGCCACACCACCGTTTTTCTCATAAAATGGCTCTCAGCCAATGGTCCCCAAGAATTCACATGGCCTGCGTTGTTCAATTGATCAAGAAGTGCTTTTAGCCGATGTGCTGATCAAAATGACGCGGGTGCAAACTTCAGATGTCAAAAATGAAGGCCCGGATGATGGTCTGCGCCGCTCGGTGAGGTCCGTGCAGACATGGCCAACGCGGCTCGTACCAGGCAACAAGGCCCATGTCTGCCCCAGCTGACACGAAAGTGCTAGGAAACACGGGCCGTGCCAGCCCCCAGCTAGCACGGCCGAGCACGACTGCACAGCCCATGCCATTTTCGGCTGGTGGATTTTCTTTTGCCCTATTTTGGGCCTTTTTTAAAGGGTCAATTCCCTACTACTATATACATGAGCCTATGTCTACTAGGGTGGAGTTTATGTTCATTTTTATTTTTCTAAGAGTAGGTAGAGAGAGAGGGTTCCATCCTTCTCCGTAATTTCTTTTCTTCTCTTGCTTTACCCAAGGGCATTGAATCCATGAAATATTTAGGTTCAATGCTTAAGGAGTATTTAATTAGCTCAGGGTTTGTATTTATTTTCATGACTTGGTGTTTGTTTTGGGAGATTCTATAGATCTACCTTTCCTATTTTTCTTATGATTATTATGTTGTCTTGTTCTTCATATTCTTGTTAATTTCATGATTTTCACACTAAAATTGGCGCACATCATAGTTTACTTTCATATTGGTGCATCTATTGATATGGCCCAGGGAAGAAAAACCCAGATGTGATAAAGGGTAGCGAGGCCCGGGACTGTACGGGTGTGTGCATATGGGTCACCGAGTTAACGTACGATCACTGCACACTAGTCTTAGCTGGAGAGATGGCCCGAAGGGTTATGAATAGAGATAGAATTAGTAGCAAACTAGGGTTAGCATAAATTGCAACCCTAGAGCTATCGATAAGGTTCCTATCCCTTTGCCTATGTAGGCCTAGGGATAAGCATTCATAGTGTAGTGCCCGGGACATAATAGCACGGGGGAGAATTAGATCTGCACTGTGTGTCACGTCATTGTTGCACTACCCTAATTACGGAGGCGGGTTCGATGGAAGAATTACATGTGCACCCTACATGACAAGTATGGGGAAGTATTGACCATCGACTACACTTTATGTCATAAGCATTAGGATAGGTTCATATTTCTTAAATGTGATTGAATCGAGGACCAAAACATTTCACCGGTCGTGTTATGCAAATATTCTCCAAGTTCTAGAGATAAATATTTTTACTCTTTTGGGATTTTGTATGCTTGTAGTTGTTAGATAAACCCACCACCACTCAAAACCTGTTTTGCAACATTAGTTATTCCTGACATGTGATCGGATTGATGACTTGGTTGCGGCAGTGTGTAGTTAACTTTTAGATTTCTAGCATCTCTGTGGACAACCCCGGTCTTGCCACTATCTACCCAATAGGTAGTATAGTGGTAGGAACGGGGGCAACAAACAAATCTCTATCTTTGATCCTTAATAGCCCCCTCATTTGTGATTTAACGACCGCGAAGGGAGGCGGGTCATGGTAGGAAATGTATCTCATGCTCACCAAGTTCAATTTCCAATTCCATGACTCCCTTGAAGCTTCTCGCTTATGTATAACCTATTTTATAGGTTGGTCAATGTAAAAAACCACCTTAGGGATCTGAAAGTAGGTCCCCGGCCTTCTCATTGAATGACTTGCGCTAGAGTTAGCTTCTTAATAGCCAAATATCCTTTTTCTACTTCTTGTAACTACTACTTATATAGTAAACAAGTATTTTCCCTAAATTTATCCAGGAGAACTATTAATGATTTTATGTCATGACCAAAGATGGCCAAGTATAAGTCTAGTGGTTCTCTATATTTGGGTGTGGTTACTAGTGGAAGCTTTTGCAATTTTTCTTTAAACTATTTATATGTGATTTGACATGTTTCATCCCAATTGAATTTTTTGGTTCTCCATAGAAAATCAAAAAAGAGTATGTGCTTGTCTTTGCAAAATTAACCTATCTAGGGAAGTCAACGATTCTTTGAGTATTTGTATTTATTTAATTGAGCGAGATGGTGGAAGTCCATTATTGCTCAAATTTTCTAAGGGTTGGCTTCTATTCCTCTTAAGGATACCTTTTACCCTAAGAATTTCCCCACACCCACTCAAATATTTTACTTTTTGGGATTCACCTTCATGCCAAATAATTAGGGAGTGGTGAATATATCTTCCAAGTCTTCACTAAAATGATTAACTTTATTTACATTTTACCACCATATCACTAGCGTATATCTCCATGTACCGTTCAGTTTAGAGTTGGAGTGTTTTGTCTACTACTCTCTGGTAAGTTGCTCCTGCATTTTTCACTGTGAATGGCATTTTGATATAGCAAAATGCTCCAAAGTTGGTTATGAAGGTTTTCTTTATCCCATCTTCTGGGACCATTAATATTTAATGATACCCTTCATACGCATCTAAGAATGCCATTGCTTCGTAAACTGATATTGCTTCCACTAGTTGATCAATTTTTGGATATGGATAACAAAATTTGGGACAATTTTTTATAAGATCCATATAGTTCACACGCATCTTTTGGCTTTCTTAACCATTACCAAATTAGCCATTTATGTTGGATAGATAACCAGCTCTTTTAATACCCCTACCTCTAATAACATGCGAACTTTGTTGTCAATCTGATGCGAGGATTCTTTGCTTGTGTCTAATGGGTTTTATGAAGGGTTTTATGAGGATATTAGAATCTCACAAAATAAATACCAAGTCATGAATACAAATATAAATCCCCAAGCTAAATAACTACTCCCTAAGCATTGAACCCAGTTGATCCATTGGATTCAATGCCCTTGGGAAAAACTAGAAGAATTAAACTAAGAGATAAGGGTTAGCCCTTTTCTCTCTCTACCCACTCTTAGGAAAAACTAGGAGAATGAAAATAAAACTATTCAAAATTAAACCCTAGTAGATGTAGGTCCCTATATATAGTAGATAGGAATTGGGCCTTGAAAGAGGCCCAAAAAGGCAACTAAACCCTAGCTGGCTGCCATCCACAGGTCGTGCAATAGGGCACGGGCCACTGGCTGGACGAGTATCATCTGGTCTTCTGAGCGCATGGCCGTGCATTTCCTCGAGGGCTGCCGGCTGGGAACATTTTTTGAGCACTTGAATGGCAAGGGTCGTGTAATTCCTCGTGGGCCGCCGGTTGGAAACTTGATTTCACCTTTTGAGCGGCACGGGCCATGGAAAACCTTACGGGCGGCCAGCTGGGAGTCAATTTCTGGGCAACTGATGTCACGGTCATGCAAATCTTCTTGGGACGTGAGCTAGTCTTACGATTTTAAATTTCAAGGGACATAAGTCATGCAATATGGCACAGCTCATGCTATATACTTCACCGCACAAGATAGTAGAACGGCACGGGACGTGCAATTCCTTGCTGCTCGCGCCATAACCCATTGGTACCATTCATATTGGCTGGCGCGGCCCATGCAATGCAACACGGACGTGCTAGTTCTTCACTTGTTTGAGCTTCGACCCCTTTTATCCTCTTGGCATGATTCCATCTACTATCATGTTTTGATTCGTGGCCTTCTGTTTACTACCATCCTTACAAATGGCCTTCTACTGTCTAGTACAATCCTTGTGATTGGACTTCAATTTATGCCAAAGTTCTTACGAGCGATTTAAAAATAAGATCTAGATGCTCGTAAGGACATAGTGTAAGTCTACAAAACTAAGGATTTAGACAAGAAAACCAACAATGGCTATCTAAATCCCTTGTAATGAAACCCGGCTAAACCTAGCAATCAACCAACCAAAATATACTAACAAATATGTTAAATACATTGGTTAACACATGCTTATAGGTGCAAATCAGTTGGAAAGTATTAGTTGGGATTTGGACACATAATGGTACAGTCTTCACCTTGAGTGATGTTCTCAATGTTCCAGATATGACAAAAAATGATTTCATTACTGCTCTAAAATAGTAAAGGTTTCTATTTCAAACGAAGAAATGAAATTTTGTGTGTGTGCAATGGGTATTTTCTGCAAGGTTCTACGATAACAAGTTTCGTAGTTGTTGCATTTGGTTAGGTTTGCAAATCGGTTTTGTATGACAACTTTCCAATTGGGACTTGTTAAATCTGTAGACATAAATTGTCTGTTGTCACAAGTTCGAAATTGTTTTCTTTTGGAAATACTTTCTTGGCAGGATTTGTTCTGTTTGTAGTATATGGGTACTTTGGTATATCCTCCCCACACTTATCATTGTGCATTTACTTATGTCTAGTACAACTAGCATAATTATTATTTTCTTGCATCTAGAAATTTCTTTTGTCTGCATCTGTGTGTTCGAAGATTCAATTGAAGGGAAATTTTATTGGAACTGCCTTGAACCTTAATCCTTTTCTGGTTTGGATTTATATATTAGGTTAGTTCAATTTTGTTTAGGACTAGAATTAGGTTAGAATTATTTTGTTCTTGTATAGGATTCTATATTTTGGAAGATATATATAAAAGTTCGTAGATGTCTAGTTGTAATGTGTGAAATTTGAAGACAATTGTTCAGGTCTAAGAAATCTCCCCTTGAACGTGGTAAGAAAATATGTTTCTATTTGTAGTAGTAACCAACACGTTTGATGAACCATATTAAATCAGCATTATATTTTTCAACTTTCTCTATTGTTATCTTTTAAACTGTTAAGTAGTATTTTTTTAGTGAATTCGCTATAACTTATCCTTGGTTTTATTTGAAATATATGATCATAAGTTGATTTATCTTATATATAGTGCTTCCAATTTTTACATAATGCGAATAATTTTTTTCCTCAATAAGCACAGGTTTTCATGCTTTTGAGTTTAAAAAATATGATGTTTAAATTTAAAAACAATATGTATAAGTTAAAAGTATCATAATTGTTCCACAATTTATGGAAATATGGCCTTTATCATAATGTTCTCTTACAATTAATATGGATGATTGGGATTAATCTATATTTTTTAAGATGGGAATAAAAATGTCACGAATTAAAGTAAAAGAGTTCAAAATATCCACCAACACTCCCCTACCTCCCAATTTTTTAAAGCTATCACATATTCACCGGTAAGCCACCTTTTTTTTAATTCAAGTTCTCGCAAACCCATCTTTATTTTCAAGTCACTCTCACAAATTTTTAAGTTACAATATGCCTTGCAAGCTACCATCAACCACAACAAATATGAAATCATCCTTCCGGCGATATATGATGCTCAGGAGAATATCAACGATTTGCCTGAAATTGTGAATTTTGAGCCGATTGATTATACTCATCGTTAAAAGGATTTGAAATGGGACAAAAAATTTCCGGAATCTTTTCAATGTTGTTTGACGAGTGACGGTGGTGGAGGATAGGGGAAGAGAGGCCATTGATGATAGTGAGAAGTGAATTATCATTAGGCCTTTTTTACCTTTTCCATAACTAAATATTTTGTTTGATTTACTCTCTCTACAACTTGGAGTGGGACGGAATTAGTTAATCACTTTATAGAGTTTGAGTACTATATATTTGGGCAAAGACTCAATTTAAGTGCTACCTCTATATCTAATGTACAGATCATTGATATAATTGATGCAACATAACTGAACATAATAGTATATCTTTTGAATCGGGATATAGGACTCGATGAATGTGTCCTTGATACAATAAATTAAAGGTTGGAACGATTATGAAACTGAACATGCCAATTAAGCCGCGTCAGAGAATAAAAGAATGTTTGAAAACTAGATTATATGATTATCGAAACTACGTAATATTTTAGGATGGAATATTACTAGAGGACTAGAAGTGGCAAAAAGAAAACTCTTAACTACTAGCACTAGTAGGACACTATAGAATTGCATCAAATATAGAATGCAAATATAAATAGTAAAGAAAATTAATTACTTTGCCATTTCAATTGTGTCATTCTTGCGCAGGGTCAAGAAATCTACCTACCCCTCCGTCCCACCTCAATTTTCAGAAAGAGAAATTGATGTGGTGTTTTTCTACAGTAGAAAATGTCAGAAAAGCTGACGGAAAGCAATTTTAAATTGACAAAAGGCCGATTGATGTCACCTGAACAAGTGAGATGTTTAATGCTAATTATAAAAACTACAACCTTAATTTACACTAATATTACCCTACGAATTTACAATTCATGACTAAATATATTAAACAAAGGAAGTAATTACAAATCCCAGCACACAACCTCATCTTTCTCAACAAAAAATGGCCTTCTTTGCATCAACTTCATCCTCTTTAGCAACATCACAACACATGGATTCAAATCATGCTGTGAAGAACACAAAAAATTTAAACATCGAAAAATAAAACAACACATATCGAACACAAAAAAACATAAACACACAACCAAGAACACCAAAAACACAAAGAACATAGCAATACAGAGTAAATGCCAAGAAAACTCATATCTAGCCCTCAAATCAAATATGTGTGAATAAAAATTGACCAGCAGAGATAAACATCAAGCTAAAAGCCCTAAATCAATGGACAAATAACCCTAAAACACCAAGAAATCAAACAAAATGGAAAACAAATAGAAATTAACATCGACGGCTTGTTGATTAACCCATCAGCACCTCTAAATGAAATAAAATTAACATTTTGACCATAAATTTGCAATTTTATAACCGTTATTCAACTAGATCTAAAAACAAGAACAACATACTCAAGGTTTAAACCCAAACCGACAAAAAATGAAACTAAGATGGAGTTCATAAATAAAACAAGATTTCATGTTCTCGTTTTCAAAAACAACAAACTTACAGATACAAGCAAAAATATTTAAAACACTTGAGTGATGCAAGAACAGCACAACATCAAGCAGCAACTAGGGTTTATTACTCTGTGATTTCAGAGAAATGAGAGGAAGTAAGAGTCTGATCATCAAAATAAAATAGATGAAATGAGAGATAAATCAAAGTAAATAAGAGAGAAATGAGAGAATCTTAGAGGAAATCACGTGAAGAGGAAAGTTGGGAGGAAACGTGGGAGGGGTTGGAAGAGAAAAGGTTATACGAGTGACAGCTTTGGAAAGAGAAAAAGTCAAACCCTAATCCACTCTTACTCAACCCAAAAGCCGAGAAAATAAAGACAACACCAATGGCTTTTTGGACATATTCAAGCGGATCAAATGAGCTTTTTTGAGATGGGATAGCCAGTTTAGAAAGTGTGAAAGTTGAGATAGGGCGAAGGGAGTAGTATAAGTGTTAGAAGGAAATGGGAAATAATGAGTGATTACCCTTAAACACCTAACCAGCATAATATTCTGCATACTATTCCAATCACCAAAGAGGTCTCTTATGCGCATCTAAATTTCTATAGCTATATATAAAGTGCTATATGTTCTAAAAATTAAGGAATATTCCTTATAGGTGACCTATCCTTAAAACAGTCCACTATATTTTTCACTTATACACTGAATTTGTTACATTAAATGCTAAATAAAAAAAATTGCCCTTTTTACATTCTATGTTTTTATAATTTACATTCAAATACATATTCAAAATGTGTTTTTAACCCTATGTGATCTGCACCTAAAAGCATGTGTTAACTAAAGCATTTGACACGTTTATAGTATGTTTTGGTTGATATATTGCTGGTTTTAGTTAGGTTTACATTACAAAGGGTTTAGATTACCATTGTTTGTTTTCTTATCTAAATCCCAAGTTCTGTAGACTTAATTAGATCTAATGGACACTATGTCCTCACGAGCACCTAAATTTTCTTTTGTGAGCCTATTAGTAAGTTGCTCGTGAGCACTTTGACGTAGTTTTTAGAAGGCCATCCTCAAGGGTGGTACTATATTGTAGAGAAAAGTGTTTCTATAACCCTGTCTAGTTGACATAAGTGCCAATATGACATTTTAATAACTATAAGTGCAAATATAACCCTACCTAGTTGATGTAAGTGCCAATATAACCTTTTTCAGAAATATGAAGGCCGGATTCGATGGAAAAGTCAATTTTACCCATTTACGAATGTGCTGATATAACCCTATAAGTTTTAAGAATGTACTGATATAACCCTATCAGCAGTCCAGCGGCGGTCCGACGAACTCAAATTCATATTTTAACACTAAGGGCATTTTGGATATTTTACACACAGTCAACGCCAAAAATGGGGTTTGAGGGTTATATTGGCACTTACATTGACTAGTTAGGGTTATTTTTGCACTAAAAATTATCTGAAGGCTATATTGGCACTTATATCAAGTATGTAGGGTTATATTGGTATATATCCCTATGTTGTATAAGGCCATTCACAAGGATTATAGAAGACCAAAGTCCACTAGTCAAAACGTGGTAGAAGATAGAAGGGTCGAAGAAGGAAGACAAAAAAGCGGGTAAATTGTAATCCGAGAGTTGTACAAAGTTTTGGAAATAATCCGAGAATAATCAGTGTTGATAAGTGGTACCATTGGATTCTTCTTCTCGAGCACTATAAAATCGACTACAAAAACTCTCAAATTGGATTAGCGGTTCATCTGTAGCGTTGCAAACAAGTTGAAGGAAAAAACAAAGTTTTGAAGAGTCGACCCGAACATGCCAGAGGGGCTCAGCATGACCCATGGGGCACGAATGTGCCAGAGGGGATCAGCACGACTCATTCGGCACGAACGTTCCAAGAGGGCACAACACGACCGTGCTAGAAAGGCTCAGCATGAGGCACTGTAGCAGCACGGGTCGGGTGCTTTTACACGGCCCATGCGCTAAAATATTGAAGATCCAGACCTCCGGCCCGCTCCTCGCAACATTTTGCACACCTATGCCATTAGTTTGCCAAAAAATTGACTCTCATCCGGTGACCCGCAAGGATCTACACGGCCCATGCCATTCAACTCATTCGGGAGCATCTACCAATCGGCGGTATATGGCTAATAGTACGGTTGTGCGCCGTTCAGAAGAGGAAATCAAGTATCCAGTCGGGGCCCCACAAAGAATCACTCGGCTTGTCCCATTCAACCGTTCAAGAAGATGTTCCCAAATGGCGGCCCATGAAGATTTATACAGCTCATCATGTCCCATTCAACCGTTCAAGAAGGTGTTCCAAGCCGGCAGCCCATGGCGAATGGCACGACCATGCGCTCTGGAAAGCTGGAGACCGAAGCCCAACCGGAGGCCCATGTTGAATTACACGGGTCGTGCCAAGCGGAGCCAACACAGTCTGTGTGCTTTTACACGGCCCGTGCCGATGTGGAATTAGTGGGGCACGATCCGTGTGGATGTGGCACTAGTGGGGACGTAAGGTTTCACTAGTGGGAGCATTAAGGATTCTTCCAAACTTGGGCCTTTAGAGGCCCATTTATCTTCTCCTATATAAGGATCCTTTGTCCCTAGGGTTAAACAAGTAGGCATAATGTAGATTTCTAGTTTTTGGTAGGTAGAAAGAAAAGGAGAATTATCTCTCTTTCTAGGGTTCTTCTTCCCTTTTCTTTCTTTTCGTTTCTTTCCTTTTAGTTTCTTAGATCCATTGTATTCAATTCAATGAATACTATGGATTGAAGTTTGGCTCATTTTATTTTCATTCTCCTAAGAGTATGTAGAGAGAGAAAAGGATTAACCCTTCTTTCTATTTTCTTTTCTCCTTGCTTTTGCCCAAGGGCATTGAATCTAATAAAATATTTGGGTTCAATGCTTAGGATTAGTGATTTAGCTTAGGGTTAATATTTGTATTCATGACTTGGTATTTGTTATGGGAGATTCTATAGATCTACCTTTCTTATTATGCTTATGAGTATTATGTTGGATTGTTCTTCATATTCTTGTCAATTGCATGATTGTCACACTAATATTGACACACATCTTAGTCTACTTTCATGTTGGCGCACTTAATGATATCCCCCGGGGAAGAGAAACCTATATGTAATAGGAATAGCAGGGTCTGGGACAGTATGGGTGTGTGTATGTGGGTCTCCGAGTTACTGTTACGTTGATCGTAGTATTAACTGGAAAGTTGATCCGAAAGGTTGTGGATAGAGATAGCATTAGTAGCAAACTAGGGTTAGCATAATTCGCAACTTTAGATTCGTTGATAAGGTGCCTATCCCTTTGCCTCTGTAGGTCTGGGGAGAAGCATTCGTAGTGGAGTTCCCATGACATAATAGCATGGGGAGAATCAGACCTACATAATGGCAGAGCCGTTGTTGCACTCCCCTAATTACAAAGGCAGTGTCGATGGAAGAAAACATGTGCACCCTACATGACATGTATGGGGAAGTATTGAGCATTGACCACACTATGTGTCATAAGCATTATGATAGGTTCATATATCTTGAATGTGATTGAATCTAGATCAAAACATATCTCCGGTCATGTTACGCAAATATTCCCCAAGTGCTAGCGATAAATAGTTTCTCTTTTGCGACTTTGCATGCTCCTAGTTGTTAGACAACCCCCCCCCAAATAAAACTGTTTTGCAACATTAGTTATTCCTTACACGTGATCGGATTGACGACCCGGTTGCGGCTGTGTGTAGTTAACTTTTAGATTCCTAGCATCTCTGTGGATTACCCTAGTCTTGCCTCTATCTACCCTCTAGGTAGCTTAGTAGTAGGAACTGGAGCAACAATACAAATCTTTATCTTTGACCTTAATAGCCCTCTCCTCGAGCCAAGGTAACGATCTTGAGGGGAGGTGGGTCACTATGTTTTGTTTGAAAGTGCAAATACAACCTTGTAAAATCTGAAAGTGCAAATTTAACCCTGAACTTCATTGACCAAAATGTCAAGTGCTAAGTTGGGTGGAAATCTGTGAAATGGTCATTATACCCATGAGTTAAAAAAACTTAAAAATGAAAAGAGCCTTTTCCCCACGCCCAGAACCCTTTTCCCCACGCCCAATTCCAACGTTACTTTGTATCGGCCATGCCCAAAACCCTCTCCTCCTCAATATCATTCCTTTGGTCTCTTCTCTCCTCAATTTTCAATATCTCTAGTATCTTTTCATTTCTACAACTCCTAGATATCTTCTTGGCCGGAAATCAACGGCATATAGCCTTGACGGAGACTCATCGACGCCCAACGATGGATATCCCTAACGGTAGCGAACTAGAAGCGTGGAGGTGAACGACGAACCAGGGATTCTGGGCAACAGAGTTAGGGTGATGGGAGGGGGGAGTAGGCGATGGGACTAGGGTGGTGCGACTAGGATTTTTAGGTGATGGGCTAGGTAGTGGTCGTTAGGGTGGGCGGCAGAGGTGGTGGTGGTGGGAGCAGCGGCACGATGTGATATGAATCTCCTTGCGAAGACTCTGGATTGCGGAATATTGGATCTTTAACTGAGGTGGAAATCTCGCCCAACCACTTCAATTGCACGCAGTTCAAGCGTCTAGCTCGCAGGGTACACTCAACTACGACTTATAAGCATCTAGCCCGCAGGGTACACTTACAAGGGTTCTCTATAAACGTCTAGCCCG
>JAULKJ010154803.1:0-24291 GCA_032355405.1 Rubia balearica | reverse complement strand
AATTCGTACTTAATCCCATTTTAGTAATTGTATGCTTTATTAGTGTAACTTGTCTTTAAATTGTTAACTTAGAAAAAAAACAAACAAACCCATCTCCCCCCATCTTTATGTGCTTTTATATGTATGTATATTAATATATCTAACGTAGTATTTACCATTTTATGAGCAAAGATTTGAGAATATCCCCCGTCTCTGTGGATGATCCTGACTTGCCACTAGCTACTTAGTTGTAGTTAGTAAGCAATAAGGGTTTAAAAATTACATTTTCGAGAGGTACGGTGACGACCTCCCAAATCCCCTTACAATTCAAACACTCCTCATTTGATACCTCCAATTTCATCTGAAACATCCTTCTTCTTTTGAGCTCACTCATCTTCCTAGCTTCGTGGCCTCTTATCATATTCATCACCACTTGCTTATCATCTCCTTGCAAGGTCCAAACATGTCCTTCATTACTAAATAAGATGCATTTTTTTTTTTGGAAAATCAAAGGTTATAGGGCTGAACAGCTTCATCCAATCAACCCCAAGGATATTATCCAGTTTCCCTAATGGTATAACTATCAGACCGTAACATTTATGGCCCTGCATCTTCAACAAAACCTTTGAACAGAAAGTATTGCCCCTGACCTGTGCCCATCAGCCACTGTAACTACAAATTGTCGAGTTGGAACTTGTCTTAACCCCACTTTATACACAATATCAGGATCAATAAAAGAATCATTACTTCCTGTGTCTAAGTATACTGACCCTCCTCCCTTCTAACCAACCATACACTGTTATAGTGTTCATTCTGTTTCTGCTCCCTAAACTCCCAATAGAGTACAGATTCAGCACTTCAGGTTCTTCCTCCACTAATTTCTCATCATCCCCTACTTCCATTACTATTATTTCTTCATTTTCCTCCATTTCATTAGTGTTAATCACACTAATCTTCCTGTACTTATATCTGTGCCCAGGCCCAAACCTTTCCCCACATTTGAAACGCAATTGGTTATCCTTCCTATATTGTATTTCCTGAGGTGTCAGCCTCTTAAACCCTTCCATTCCACTTTTATTTTCCATCATATCCATAAAATTACCCTCAGTACTTTAACCCCCCATCATATCTTCCCTCGTAGGCCATAAATAACTAGCAGGCGGAGTTACAACATATGATTTAGGCCTTCTATTCAGAATTTCTAAGTTTTGCTTCTGCAAAATGGCCAGCTCCATGTTTTCCTGAAGTGTGGCAGGTTTCAACATCCTAATCATAAGCTTAATTTCCTCTTTGAATCCACTCATAAAACTAGCAATGAAATACTGCTAAAAAAGGTTGGGATCCTTACCCAAGATCACTGATAAGAGATCTTTAAAACTTTCCTGATAACTTCTCACTATACTCCTTTGATAGAGTTTGTTGAACCCCTTAACTGGATCTGTGTCTCTTAGCTCTAAGAATAGTCTCTTCAAAGGCTCCTCGAACTTGATCCAACTCTATCTCCTCTTTGTACGCTTTATACTCTGGAACCACACCTCAACCTGTCCTTCTAAATAGATCTCCACTGCATCCACCCTTTGTTATTCTTCAATTGAAAATAATTGAAGAATCTCTTGCATCTTCTGATCCACTCCTTGTGTCTATCACCATTGAATATAGTTAATTTGATTTTAGGCTGATACATACCTACGCTTCGACCTACCTTATCTCTCCAAACATTAGAGACCAGACCTTAGCTTCTCCCATGTTATTTATATTCCTCCAGTAAGGATCATTCTCCCTTCTGTGCATTATCTCCGGTGATTGACCTCTTTTACAGTTCGAAGAAGAGCTGCCAAGATCCATCACTGTCGCTTTCTTCTTGACATTACCTTGCACCACCAAATTTAACGTTAGTTCCTTCATAAATGCACTCTCCTTCATTTGCACATCCTGAGCTTGTTTGATCTGTTCCAGCTGCACTTCCATTTTGATATCTATGAGTGTTCCCACTCTGTCTTCAATGTCTGCACTTAGGAGCTTATACTTCTTATATATAGCCTCATACATCTGCACATGATGCGAATCTAACTGTTGCTTGGCCTCCTGGACAATGTCGTTGATCCTAGCCTCCAATGCCTTGGTTCTGGTGTTATCTACCATGAGTTTGCCGGGAAATCGGTACCTCTGATACCAATTGTCACACCCTTTGGTTCACAAAATAATAGCAAATATATCTTGTATTTATTTTTGGAATTTTATCAACAAAAGAAGAAGAAAAACTGAAGAAGAACAACAGAATCGAATGAAGAAGGTGATGAATAAGATCTGGAAATTGAGAGAAAGGAAAGCAAGACAGATAGTTTCTGAGCGAATCGAATTTGGCACAAAAAATACATGAATCAAGATGTCTCTCAACTGACTATAATCCTTCCCTTTTTAACCGTTGCTCAACTACTTCTTCCAACTTGGCCGAAAACGTTTTCCATTATCTTTTCCATTATGACTAGTTTTGAAACTACTAATCCGTTTCCTTTTAGCCAATACCATATCCATCCTTAATTAATTGGGCTACATATGAAAAATTATTGAGCTGAGTTGAGTTGGATTGGATAACAGGTGACCTATAGGATAATTTTGGGTTTGGTCGGGTTGGGTAACGGGTGACCCGTGGATATTTTTTTATGACAAGATAACTTTTCTTTTTCACGAGTAATTTAATGTACCCAAACATATATAATCATTTTAGAAAAGATTGAATTCCTGATTCATCATTTTTATTCGAATTTGACTGAACTTAAGCCGAAATCGAGCCAAGCTCGTATAGTGTTCGAGTTCGAGCTCGAGCTAAGCTAACATTGTTCATTAACCCATCGAGCAAATAATATATATTTAATATATTTATATTAAATATAATATATTACAATGTATATAAAAAAATTATATTTAATTATGTGTTGAGTTCAAGTTCGAACACAAAGTCGAGCCAAATTAATTTCATCTTGGGTACAAAGTTCGAGACAAAATTTTACATACTCGATCAAACCTTTTTTTCTACAACGCATCAGGAGGAGGCATCATGTATGGTACAATAAAAAGAGTACAATGCCATAATGAAATTAAAAAAATCATGAAAACATCAGGAAATCATTTCATCTCTAACATAATTTCTCCTACAGTAAAAGTTTAGTGTCATCCGAAATAGTTTCCGAGTGCCTCAATCCCAAGCCCATTTCTCAGGATCAATGGGATCAGCGATGGAATGATTCGACAGTAATTTCTGCCGACTCTGTCACCAAATTTCATGGTTATGTATCTCTTCTTTTGTAACATGTTGTATGGCGTCAAAAATTGAATCATATACGGGCTCAAGATTTGGAAAAAAAATTGGCTTGCTCCCAAGTAAGAAGTCGGCTTCCACTGCCAAATATAAGTCGTCTCTTTCTCTCGATCGATCAACATCTAAGACCATGGCAAATGTAGAAATCACTACAGGTTTTTTATCAATTAAATATATTAATTTTCTCATTCTCTCTCTTCCACCTCACTTTAAAAAACCTCTAAGAAACTGCTCATTTTTCTTCTCCACAATGGTAAGAAATCACTTTTTACTATTAATAGACCCCACTTGATTTTATCTATCATATTCATTAATTTTATGATTAGATTTAATGTAATTAAATTTGTCCACTCAAAATAAGTTGAATGTGAAATTCAATAACACATTTTCATTTCTAAAATTTTATTTCCTTTTTGTTACATAAATAATCTAATATTTTGTGAATAACTTTTTTCCCCAGATTTTAAAATAAATTTTATGATTTTTAAAGTAACTTAAAGATTTTTAAATAAATTTAAAAGATTTTAAAAAAAAAAACTGATTTTTTAAAATATGATTTTTAAAAAAAATTTAAAAATAAAGGTTGGGACACGTGGCCCGATCAGAGGGTGCCACATGTCCGTGGGCCAATGCGTGGCTGACACGTGTCCCATGCTGAACCAAAAAAAGAAAAAAAATGATGGCATGTAGTGGGACACGTGGGCCAATGCATGGCTGACACGTTTCCCATGCTGGGACAAAAAAAGGTGTCGTTCCAGTGGCCGCAGCGCCATGTGCTTCCAGCTTTTAGGAGGCCCCACCACCGGTTGCTAGACTAAGAAACCGGAGATTAGTGAGCGAAGCCAAGCAAATATATATGAAAGACAACGAATGGAAAGGATTCAAGAGAACAAAGAATTATTACAGCGTCTTGGAATCAAGAATATTGCCAATTCCTTGACAAGTTTAGTGACTAGTGATGATGTTCAAGCAAAGAAGATTGCAAGAAAGTTTGTTCCACCAATAAGGGAGAAGGGTGAGGCTGTGATGAGTATTGGTGAAATACTATCACAAACAAAGCAATCACAACCACTGCCACAAAATGAATCAATGTCAAAGACAAGTAAGTTTATACTGCCTTAAATTTGTAACAACTCAATTTGAATGTAAATGATCCTAACTCTATTATCATCCCCAATTAAAATAGTTACTGCACCAGCCCTTACCAGAACTGACCTTCTCTTTAACGTCCCACATAGCCGATGCCTGCTCGTCTATTGAACAATGACCCGATAGGAAAGATTTCGAAGATAACTTTGGTTCGATTCAATAAAAGATTGTTTGTAATTGGCAAGATGACTAGAGGGTTTCATTCTGCATTTCTATTTGCGTAAAAAAGAAACTTTGCTGGTAGGTAAAAAAGAAATTTTGCTACCACTAATGGGGTCATCCTTTACAGTTTCCTAAACAAACCGAAATCATAGTTTCCTAATTGTTATGCAACCATCAAATATAGCACATGAAATCAGGTTTATCGAATGAGTTCGGTCACTATGTTTTTGTTCATAAAAAACCAATGGAGGATTTAGCACCAGTAACTCATTTTTTGGCTTCTTAATTGTACCAATGGGTAATTTAGCACCAGTAACTCATTTTTTTTGGCCTCTTTATTTATACCAATGCGTAATTTTGCATCAGTAACTAATATTTTGCCCCGTTTAGGTATAACTATGGGCTGTTTAATGCCAACAACTCATTTTGGCCTGTGTAGTTGTACCAGTGGGTAATTTTGCACCACTGATTTTGGCCTGTTTAGCACTACATTATATTTAATTATAACAAAGACAAAATGAGTTACATAAATCAATGGAAAATGCACAAAAATTTGGATTGGATTTAAGCAAGTTAGAATCTAATCAATTTCTTGACATGGGTCTTGAGTACCAGAATCACACGAGTATAATCGACTAGGCGTGAAGATTGCTTGTTATATGTATTGAGTTGTACTCTTATGGTGAGTTTGCTATCACTAGATGTGCCACTCAACAATGTCTTTTTAGCTTCTATTTTCGACAAGTACAGTTCTCCGTATCACTCTTATGGCAGAACCACATTTATATCAAGGTAGAGCTATAAAAAAACCTTTTTTGACACCTGTTCATTACATGTAGGCGTCCCTAATATTAGAGCAGTTTCAATGAAAGATATCGGAATTGACCGGTTTATGCTTGAAAATTTGGATATTGATGATCAAAATACAATAAGGGAAGACGACGATGAAGACGGCGATGAAGACGACAATCATGTATCTGATGAAAGATTCTTAAACATTCAGTCAAATCACAAAGTTACAGTAGTATATATATTATTATAACTATGAAATTTTTGTTTTTCTTCATTATATTGGAAAGTGTTTAAAATTTCAGTCACTACTGCTAAGAAAAATCACGGGACAACTATGATGCTTGAGCTTCATATGCGCGGAGAAGATCAGCGTAAGGTTATCATTTGTAATGAGTTTGGGCATCCTATTGGACCAAAAGATGCAGTTGGTGAGTTCTCTCGATTTTTGGGCACAATTGCTCGCGACTACGACAATGCACCGTTAACCTATATGTCTTGGCATAAATTACCAGGTAAAGAGAAGCTATGAGACTACGTGTTGGTATGTTTTCTATGTACTTGACTTTATTTTATATTTTATCATGCCTCTTTTCAATATAAATTGCCATTCTGTGTCTAGAAAAAGTAAATTGTACCTGATGCTTCTAAGAAATGGGTGATGAGTACCATAGGAGCATTAAGAAGGGTTCATAAATGTCGAATCAACGAAAAATACTGCTACAAGTATAAAGATCACAACAGTAGATGGGCCAATCATCCTCAATGAGTTCCAGACACCGAATTTCCAACTAAACTACCTCAGGTCTCTTAATTTGAGAGTCCAGATTACCGATGTCCAATATTCTCTTGAAAATAAAACAACCAGTTTCCAATATTGAACCTAATAACATCATAGTTTTGACGTGGACTTAAAATTGTTAGGGTTGTGGACTTATTTCATGTGTGTCTGGCAATATTGCATGTAAAAATGCAAAAATAACACATACTTGACTGATATTTTTACTAAATTGATTCCGCCTCAGCTCTCCTGGTTATATTATTGTAGTAATCTGCATAATTTATGTCATGTGTGTATGTGTAGGAGCGTTGCTTAGTTGCAAAAGAACGATCTAAGTTTCAAAGGAATAGGCACACAACAGGTCCAAAAAGTTTTGCTCGAATTCGAGAAGCAATGGTATTCTTGAGTTCGTTGGAAGCTTTACACTATCCATACTGCTCAGGTTGATTGGAATTGATCTAATGTTATGTTTTTTCATTTTAAAAAAATTGAAACAAAGGAATGAAAATCCCAACAAGGAACCACCCTCTTTGGCTCAGCTTTTTGAACGCACGCGCAAAAGAGAAGCAGGGAGGTTGCATGCTGAACCTTACGATGACACGTCCAAAATAATTGTAAGATTACATATATGTTCTCTTTCTTTTCTTAAAAGTTTTTATCTAATTCAAAATTTATAATTTTTTTAACGAGTCAAAATTTATAATTTTTTTAACGAGTCAAAATTTATACCTACCAATGTATAACATGAGGGTATGCGTAACTAGAAATCCCCTATTGATGGAAGTGGCCCTGTTGATGCCTTTCTTGGTGTCATGGGAAAAGATTATGATGGACGTCATATGTTATATGGAAGAGGAGTTACGAAGACAATGTTGAAGAAATTAGATGGTTTTTTAACAGTTTATATGGTATTAGTGGAGGCTTTTGAGTCATTTCAAAGCAGCACCGACATTGAGATTACCTTTCAGGCAAGAAGGAATGAGCTGAAAAAATGCAGAAAGACATGGAAATTGATCATGAAAGGAAAAAACGGAGTTGGAAGAGATTAGATTGAAGATCGAAAGTGATCGAGATAAAATCATTGAAGATGCACTCCAGCGATTTTTTGCAGAATTGCGTCCTGATATGGCTAAAGCAGTGTTGTCCTAAGGTACTTCTATTGCTATTTTTTTTGGATTTGGTGGTTTTTGACTATTGTGTTTATGTTAGAGATGGTGAAAAGAACACTATATTTTATGTCTATACACTTACAATCATGATTGGGACTAAAAACCTTGGCACATTCGGTTTGTTACTCTCCTCATACAAACATGTTTCTAAGTCAGTAAATACTCTAGCATGAAAATCCATGTTTCGATGTTGTGAATCCATGATTTGCTTTACAGAAAGTCAATACTTCTTTTCTCAAGAATGCAAGCCAAATTCTGTATAGGGCATCAGAATGCATGATCATTTGTACTATAGTTTATTATTGCTGGTTTTTCAACTTGAAGCTGCAATATAAATAAATCTACCATTGATCCTGACCTGCGTTTGTTATGATCAGGAGTTGCAAATAGAGGCAAAAAATATGAACAAGCTCAATCTCAATCTCCCATGAATTGTTCCTGTCTTATGGTTGCTCTGAAGGTCATGCAATTTTATTCAAGATCTAAGTAGCTTTGTTTCCAGAGAGTAAGTTGAACCATTGATGTCTGAGCAGCTGTTCAGTGTTCAGATACAGAATATAAATCCAATTTATGTTTGAGTTTGATGTGGAAGCACTGGCCATCTGTGAAACTGTTTGGATGTTAGATAGTTTGATATGAAACTTGTATTATTCCTCTCTGTTTTTGCATGCAATGATCTGATATTAGAGGAGTGAAATGTTGTCTAATTTGTACTGAAATGCTGTCTAATGATTTGATATTGGAACATGTTTGTGTTTTACATTACTTTTTTTTTTTGCATGTTTCCATGTATCAGATTAACCCCTTTTTCATCATTTACTGTTTTTAGATTGTTATTGTTCTTATTTTAAACCCCACCAATTAGTACATTTTCCTTCAAGTCTAGCATTCTGATTGTTTATATGGAGATCTTACAGCTGCATCCTCTGGTCAAATGGAAGCTTTAAAAGTGTTACATTAGATTTTTAAAAGTGTTACATTAGACTTTTCAAAAGTGTTACATTAGACTTTTTTAGAATTGTTACATTAGACTTTTCCAAAGTGTTACATTAGATTTTTAAAGGTGTTACATTAGACTTTTCGAAAGTGTTACATTAGATTTTTTAAAAGTGTTACATTAGACTTTTCGAAATTGTTACATTCGATTTTTTAAAAGTGTTACATTAGACTTTTCGAAAGTGCTACACTAGGCTCTAAAAAGTGTTACCGTAGATCCCAGAAGTGTTACGATAGATCTTTAAAAGTGTTGCATCATATTAGCAAAAGTGTTACATTAGATTAAAATAATTGTTACCTCAAATAAGTGTTGTATTAGCTAAAAATTTGTAACGCTTTTGAAAATTGTTGCCTTAAATACGATAAGTGTTGCACTAGACCTAATGTAACGTCGCCTAACGTAATACCTACAAAAGTGTTGTATTAGACCTAATACTACTTTTTTAGTACCTAGTGTAACACTTTAAAGTGATACAATAGAGCTAGTTTGTAGTAGTGTCATCATAGGTGATGATTAATAATCATGGTAACAAAATAGAACCGAAGACAATGAATGCAGCGGCTCCGAGCTAATGGGAAAAATTGAAAGTTAAGCTCCGGCCGTTCGTCCTCCGAGAATTATTTATAGTTTTTACAATAACCCTAATTACAAATCCAACTAAGCAAAAAAAATATTATTGGGCTAATTAATTTGGTCTTCATATTGGACATTCTATTCTTTGATTCAACATTTTTACATGAACCCAAATGAGACCAAATTCTCCGTAGCATGATCCAATTGCTTCTGAGCTTCATTCTGGAATAATGTCTCATATCGCTCCTCGGAAGGTAAAATAAGAACATTTTTCATTGGAACACACTACCTCATTAAAACCTTACCGGGAAAACCCTGTGGGAAAAACCACGGTTAAGGGAAAAAGAATATAGTGTATCGCTCCGCACCTTCAGCACACAATCTATTGATTTCCTGCACAAAAACATACCAACGTGTACATCAAATGACAAAAGAAGCTCATAAAAGTACATAAAATATGTGTATAAAGTACACCCAATCAATAAATTTCTTAGTTTAGTATTTTTAGAAGGTCAACATTATACTCTTTTTTTCCATTGGGTTTTTTAATGAGGTAGTGTGATACTTTTAGTTTATTTTTTATTATTATTAATGAAGCCATAAACTCGGCCATGTTGGCTTAGAAGAGTTTTCATAATATTTTAATTAGGGTTTAGAATAGTCAGTTTTATTATGATTAGAATTAGATTTGGTTGGTTTAGATAGGTTTACCAAATTCTGCTCTGTTTCTATTTCTGAGTGGCCGAATTATACCCTATAAATAGGGGAGACCATCTAAGAATTTTACAACATTATTATCAATAAAAAAAATCAGATTTTCTAGTTTATACTCATTGCTTGCGAGCTATCTTCATTGTTGCTTAATCCCATGTGTTAATTAGGTACCAATACCCTGTTTGAACTAATCTAGCAGGCTAATTAGTGAACAAAGAACCCTTTATTTGTGAGCTAATCCCGTGGGCTAGTTAGTGAGCAAAATTTTGAATTGTGAACTAATCCTGCGAGCTAGTTAGCGTTACAATTCTCGAGATGTTCAAGATCCCGAGGGCTAGTTTGATAAGTTTGTGCGGCTATACTATGGTTTGGAAAATCCCTCGTTTACGTAAAGATTTAAAATTCCGCAATCCAAAGTTTTCGCAAGGAGATTCATATCACCACTGCTCCAAAATAGATGATTTTTTGTTATTCTTCCCTAAATAAAAGTATATAAAATAAATGATTTTTTTTGTGAAACATTGAAAACTGCTAGTACATGTACTAGAGTAATTTAGAGTTGATTACTTAGTAGTAAGAAATGGAAATTGGAAAGGATTAAATATATGTTCTTGTGACCGAATATTGATAAATATTCCCTTACGAACATGGAAAATACATTGGGGGTGTATATGGTAGGATTTCAATTTGGAACTACGAGTAAAGTTTTTTACTTTTCGCACTTAGGTCCCTCTAAGAAAGTTGGAATCGTCAAATCACGAAATTGGCGGTACCAAAATGAATTCAATAATTAATGATCACTACTTTGCAATTATGGCATTTATGAATGAACAAAATGGTCTCGGAAGTCAACATCGATTACTTCAATAAATTCTTGAAAATTTACAATGTGATCCAAAATTGCATTACCCCATTACCCATTGCTCCAAAATACATGATTTTTGTTATTATTTCCTAAATAAATAAATATAAAATAAATAAAAATTTTGGCAAAATATTGAAAAACGCTAGGACATGTTCTAGAGTAATTTAGAATTGATTACTTAGAGTAGGAAAGGAAAATCAGAAAGGATTACGAATATGTTCTTGTGCTCGATTGCTGATGAATATTCCGTTATGGACTTGGAAAATACAATGGGGGTGTATAGGATAGCAAATGTTCAAGCAGATTTTAATTTGGAGTTACGAGTAAAGTTTTTACTTTTTGCACTTAGGTCCCCCAAGTAAATTGGAGTTGTCGAATTACAAAATTGGTGACACCAAAATTAATTCAATAATATATGATTGAAAATTTGTGATTTGGGCATGTATGAGGTGTATGGAAGGGTCTCTAAAGTCAACATTGATTACTTCTACACAATCTTGAAAAATTACACTCTGGCCCAAAATTGTGTTACCTCATTATCCATTGCTCCAATATACATGATTTTTTTTACTCTTGACCAAATATATAAATATTAAATAAATATTTTTTTTGGTGAATTTTTGAAAAGCACTAGTACATGTTCAAGAGTAACTCATACCCTAAACTCATTTTTCAAAAATAAAATTCCCTATTCTAGCTTGAGCTATATTTCCAATTTCAAATTTTTGGAAATTATATATGCACTTAGGTGACAACTTTATATTTCATGGTGAGTGACTGTAACTTTGGTCACTAAATTCTAATTTTTAGATGGTGAGTGACCGTAACTTTGGTCACTAAATACTAATTTGGTGACCATTTTGTATTTTGTCATCTCCAGTATTCACCAAGAATAGCCAAATTACTTAACTCTTTTGCCCAACACCTTTTTGTGACCAATTTGGTGACCATGATTTTCACTTGATCACTAAAAGTTCATTGGTGACCAAAACACAGTGACGAAAATATCTAAGTCACTGATACGATCTTTACTGACCAAATAATTTGTAGTCACCGGAATTTAGTCATGAAATCCTTTTTTTCTTGTAGTGAACAGATAGATACTTAAGGATTAATTCATCTTTGGGCCTATGATCGATGTTTAACTAATGTGAGTTATTCCGAGCCGATTACATTCATCATATATTTTCTAAATATTTATATTTGTCAGTTTGTTTTTAATTCATATTTGATATTTATTAATTTGTATCATTAGTGATAGAAAAATTTGAAAATTAAGATATGGTAGCTACACCAAAAGTGTTTTATATTAGTAGGTATTTTATTATAGTTGTTGCTCTGTTCCTCGTGAGATCGACTCTGCTTACTATTGTGCTAATCACATCTATAGAGTTTGCAGATTATTTTGGTGAGTGAAACGACATTCACCAACCCTATAAATAGGGGAGGCCATTCACAAATTTTAGACACTATTTATCAATCATATATTCGGAATGTTCAAGTTCATACTCAATTGGTTGCGAGCGTTATCATTGATGCTTAATTCCGTGGGCTAGTTAAGTATCACTACCTTTTATTTGTGAGCTAATCCCGCAGGCTAATTAGTTAGCAAACTTTTAAACTGAGAGTCGATCCCGAGGGCTAATTGCTAATCAATTTGTGCGCCTAAATTAGGGTTTGCGAGGCCCCTAATTTGGCCAAAGACTTAATCAAATTACGCAATCTAGAGTCTTAGCAAGGAGATTCATATCAAATACACTCAAATGTGTTGCTTCCTTATACACCCCCATTATATTTTCCAATTCCGTTACAAAATATTTATCAACAATCGGGCACAAGAACATATTCATAACCCATTCCGAGTTTCCTTTATTACTTCTAAGCAATCAACTCTAAGTTCCTCTAGAACATGTACTAGCGCTTTCCAACATTTCACCCAAAAAATTTTTTATTTTATATTTCTATATTTATGCAAGAATAACAGAAATTGTGTATTCTGGAGAGAAGGATAATGTCGTAGCAATTTTTTGGGCCATAGCATAATTTTTTATAAATAATGTTAGAGGTGCTTCCGTTCATCTATTGTAGCCCAAATTTTGAACACACAATTGTTCCTCATTTAATTGCATTTTGGTGTCTTCAATTTTGTGATTCGCCACCTCCACATTTTTCTATGGACCTAATAGTAGAAATTAAAAGGTTAACTTAGAGATCAAATAATACTAGCACTGGCATTGTTTTTCATTAGTACCGGTGCTAAATAATGGCGGGAAAATGAATTTGCCGAATTTTTATTCAAAATTTTGGAGGGATTGTTTAAATTTTGAAATATCGGACTCAGGACTGGTATCAGTTACTTAGGCACCGGTATGTCATTGGTGCTCCATACTTAGAATTGTTTTCCCAGATTCGTTCTCGAGTCCAAAAAATAATAAATACCCCATTTAAAGAAGCCTAAGGAGTTGTATTTCATGTACATAGGCATCGGTATGTGCCATTTGGGCACCGGTATTTGTACCGGTGCTCCATACTTAGAAAAAAATTCTTGAGTTTTCTCTCGGGTTCATTTTTTTAATAATTTTTTTTATTTAAAGCAGCTCCTTTTGATGTGTGTTATATTGTGTTCATATTTTGTGTTCATATTTTTATTTTATTGAGATATAATTTGCACTTTTAGGTGTGTTTGGAGCTGGATAAATCATGAACCATTTGTGCCAGAGGTTAATGAGAATCAGGGAAGCCAAACCAATGAACTGATTACCAAATATGTCTTACAACCTGAGGGTTCTTCAAATAGCGAATATAGTTATGTGAAAGTAATTGAAGGAAGCAAAGTATACGTGGGATCTGCAGGAAACATAAGGGAGACTATCATGTCCACTTTGTATTCTTCCACAATAAGGGTCCACTCAGGTCAGAATGCTACACTTAAAAAGAGTATTACATATATTCGATTGGCCTCAGATCAAGCAGGATGTGTTCTGGAAGTGTGAGGATTGCCAGAAGAACAGAACTGAGTACACTTTTCCTGCAAGATTATCACAACCTCTACCTATACCAACTAAGAAATGGAAATAATTAACCATGGATTTGAGAAACTCCCCATGTCCCAAGGATATGGTACAATATTGGTTATAGTTGACGGACTAGCAACCTATGGCCATTTCTCAGCTTTGTCATATCCTCTCAAGTTTATGAGGCTGTTGTTATGTTTTTGGATGAAGTATGCGGACTCCTTAGTTTACTAGATACAATTACTATTGATAGGGATAGAATTTTCACTAGTTTTTGGAAGGAATTATTTGATCAGCTAGGAGTTAAGTTACAACGCAACACAACGTATCACCCTGAAATAGATGGCCAGTATGAGAGGGTCACTCAGGTGTTAGAAGCTTATTTGAGGAGTTTCCGTGGAGATCATCTGAACAATTGGAAGAAATGGCTAGGGATGGTTGACAAATGATCATCTAAACATTACATCTCATTACACCAGCCTTAAAATGTTACCATTTGAAGTTTTTTATGGGGAAAAACCTGATCCTATTCCATTTGAGATTGCTGCTAATTTTGTAATCCCAGTTGCAGAGGACTTGGTGCAGCAGAGAGGTGAGATTCAGAACAAACTGTAAGAACATATGAGAAAGGATCAAGAGGTGATGAAACATGATGCAGATTCCAATAGAACACGTAGAAATTCTGATCAAGGGGAATAGGTTTATCAAAGAGTTCCCAATCATACGCAACACTTATTGCATAGCAGAATAAATGCTAAGTTGGCTACCAAATATTGTGGACAATTTCAAATGGACAGAAATGTAGGTGAAGTAGCTTATAAACTCAGTTTGCCAACACAAGCTGGGTATATCTAGTATTTCATGTTTCTTTGCTTAAGAAACACATTGGTAATCCACCTACTACAAGAATTTTTGTTCATGAGATTCAAGACGATGACCCGGTTCCATTAAAATCCTTCAGACTACTCCAAAGAAGGTTGATCACAAGAGATAATATACAGGTGGTTCATTGGTTAATAGAATGGCTAGTTATCCCTTCAAAAGATGCTTCTTGGGAGGATGCAAAGTTTATCAGTGGAAAATTCTCAAACATTAACGCTTGAGGACAAACTTTGTTTTAGAGGGAGAGTTTGTCATGTGCCAGGAACTAAGAGGACAGTTGGAGGGAGCTGGTGGAAACTGATTCTATTGAGCTAACATAATGGGAAAGACACGACATTGATGCATAAATATGATGTGATTGGGAAAAAGCGGGATCATCTTGATAATCATGTAATTTAAAAGCTCTTTGAGCTTGAACTCCCTACCCAAAAGTCTTGTGTTCTTCCTCATATCTCTTTGTATTTTCTCAGCTAAGAGCAATAATAGTTTATATTCTTTGTTTTTACCTTTTAATCCCTAGTGCATTACATTATCACTCTCTACTTTGGCTAAAAAGCAACATCACCACATGTTGTTGGGCCGGAGCCTAACCGGTAAAGACAAACTCTCCAAATCTAATTCAATCTACTGAATACATTTATTTTCTAGGTATAAATATTTTATACTAAAAATTTGGTAATTCTACTATGATAAGACACATATTCCTACATAGGAAGTGCATATTGGCTTAGCATGATTGGGAGATCTCTCGAGAACCAACCCCTATAAATACTTAGTTATTCATTCACTCTATTCATTCAATTATCATTACTCGGCTAGAATACTTTTGGTCCAACTTTGGTATCGGAACTTCTTGTCCCAACCACCTTCGAGAAGTCAGTTTTGCAGGTTTAGTGCAACGAAGTAAGGTTCGACTATCAGATCGTGGTTTTAAACACATCAATTTGTACACAAAGTGGGACCCAATTTCCAACAACTAAGCACCTTGTTCAATGTTTATGCCAAAGAGAAAATATGGAAGGGAAACTCATAAACCACTTCCAGCCAAATAACAGAGGAGATCTGGTTAAGGAGACCACCATGGGTTAACCCACCAAGAGTGGCTAATCTTTCGTTATAATCAAAAAACAATGTCATGCACATGAAATCCACCCATCAGTCATGTGGTCATCCTAGTGCCACTTGCTGATCCAATCATAGCCAAAGGTATGGTTATACCAAAGGCAGAAGAATCTGGAGACAGCTGAGATGCAGAAACAATATCTCTTGATACGAAAGAACAAGTTATAAGACACTATTTCATCCAACAGAATAGTGTGGACTTCACCATATTCATAAAGGAGCGACACAACTTTGGCGTAAAACCATATTCATAAAGGAGCGACACAACTTTGGTGTAAAGGAGCGACACTAATGTATACTCTAGATACAGGAATGGCAGAAAAACTTGCAAAGGTCAGGAGTCTTGATAAGAGCTAGAGCATATGATTAGAAACTAGGGACATGCTATCTCTTTACCGTCCATACCCTATATAGTGGTAACTCCTTGGAATTCAATGCAGAACTCCTAGATAATGTTCCCATCTACGACGGAGAGTCTGATCCAGGAGTGTTACTGATGACATATGAATAGGCCATGGCTTCATGAGATATAGCTCTCAATACCTATACAATCTAGTAGAATTATACCTCTGAGGTAAAGCCTTGCATTGGTTTATATCCTTACCAAGAGGACTACTCACCGATTATCATGCCTTTATCGATGCATACTCACATGCTTTTACAAACTGAAAATGTTTACCAAGACGATGATAGACCCATTAAATCTTTGGCATAAGCCTAACGAGTCCACTGTGGAGGCTTTCTAAGGGCATTAAAAAGAATAAATCCTAGATGATATTGATAGGATGGTTACTATCCTCATCTAGGGATACATGAACTATATGACCAATAAAAAATTTATAAGAGAAGTTGGTAGTTGATATTCTATCCATCGTGCATTAGCTCCAAGCCATTGTGGTAATATACACCAGGAAAGAAAAATCTTCCAAGGGGAAAAGAGAAAATGATGAGACCAATTGAAAAGATAGATTGGAGAAGCAGAGAAAAGGCTCGTATCCATCCAAGTGTCGATTCAAGTCGTACATCCCTTTCAATAGATCTATAGCCAAGCATCCTAGCCATCTATAGGCCCTTTTTCTTACTCCAAAACTTCTGCAGAATAACCCAGGGAAAAGGAATATGACAAGGTATTATGACTACCACAAGGATAAGGGGCACGACATGGATGAATGCTACTAGTTGAAGTCGATGACTGAAAAAGTTCCTCGCTCGAGGAATTTTCCAGGAATATGTTGTCTTCACCCAAAAATGATATTCGACCAAAAGAAAAGGTCTTGCGTCATAACAGGTTTCAGGTGTGTCATTTTGATTCCAAGAAGACGTTTTTTAGTCATTGGCTGGTGCTAGAGTAGTTTATCGGACACCAAGTTTTTTCCTTCAAGAAGACATTTTTTCATTTATGTATGTAAAGAGGTGATGCAAAATTGAATACCAAATCCTATGATAAGATCATTTCTTATGCAAAAGATATCCATATAGGAACTCTTAGTCTACACGTAATATTTCTTAAAGTTGGTCACATGACACGTATTTGGGATGACTATTCCGTCCATTATTTCTAAGGAGTAGATGTTGGACTTGTAGGCATTTGTGACTTTAAAGGGTCCTTCCTATTTAGAGGAAAGTTTCCTCATCTTCTTGGCCATGATAGCTTCATTATTCCAGAGGACTTGGTCTCTCACTTTAAATAAAGTGAATTTAACTCAATCATTGTAAGGCTTATTCATCATTTGCTTATATATGTCCTCTCTAATGGATGCAATCTGCCTACACTCATAGAGGGTATCCAATTTGGCCCGAATGTCTTCTGGATAGTTTTCTGTGTCAAAAACAACAATTCTATGGCTTGAGATTCCTACCTGTGTAGGGATTACAACTTCGTGCCCATTGACCAACCTGAATGGGTTTATGTTGTCAGTGTCCTTGGTGTGGTGAAATATGCCTAGAGGTTGGTAACTCCTTGAACTATCATTACTATGTGCTAAATCCTCATGCACTACTATGTGCTCTAGGTAAGGAAGGTATACCTCCAGGGATCATAGATAGAAACAATCATATAATATTCCAAGTTTGTTGGGCACGTCCAGTTGATACGCAACTGGTCCGATTGAGTAATATCAAAAGGACCTATGTACCTAGAATAGCTTTCCCTTTTTCCCTTTTTATCATGTAGGACTAGACCCTTTCAAGGTGTTACCTTCAGGAATATCCAGTTACCAGCTTCAATTCAAAGTCTTTCCTTCGGTGGTCTACATAACTTTTCCATCGACTCCAAGCCGTTTGAAAACATTGCCTTACTCTCATAACCTTTTCATTGTTTCCTCAACCAAAGGTATACTGATAAGTGGGAGAAATTTTTTTTCACTAACTTCTTCCCAAAAGAGATGGAATCTGATGTTAATGGATGACTAATAGCTTCTGTTATAAATAAATTCTACCAAAGGTCAGTGAGCATCCCAACTTCCCCCAAAATCAATAACACACCTTTAAAGCATATCCTCCAGTGTTTATATTTTTCTCTCTGAATATCCATCTGACTACGGGTGTGCGATGGTACTAGAGTTCAACTTTGTTCCCAGTTTTGTTTCTGGTTGCTTCCAGAAATGGGAAGTGAACCTTGGGTCCATCTTGGACACAGTAGTTTTAGTGTAATCATATAATTTCTTAGGTATGCAGCGTTGTCAACTTTTTGGGGGAGTACTTAACATTTATAGGTATAAAATAAGCCAATTTGGTCAACCAATAAACTAATGGCTTCTAATACTCAACTTTGACTTGCTGACACACCAAGCATCACGCCACAAATTCCGTTATGTCTATCTTCATGTTGTCCCAACAATACTTTTGTTTTAAGTCCCCATACATTTTGGTTCATCCTGGGTGTACCGTATATTTGGATTTGTAGGCTTATCTAACATCATTTGTTTTATTTCTGAATATCGAGCAAGTAAAACCTACCTATACATGTCAACACTTTGTTACCGTCCACTTCTAAGTCCGATAACATCTTTTTGTGACAAGCTTTAACCTCTTTACCGAGAACTCATTAGATTATTGAGCCATTTTGTTCTTTGTGGGTAAAATAAACCATAACCTTAGGTTGGAGAATATGACTCAGTCAGGCTTAACCTCACAGTCACAACTTCTACCTGAGATAACATCTCTGTCTACTTCACCCTAATGTGCACCGAATTTAACTTTGTACTTAATCACATAATCATAATCTCCCAAATTCTATCCGCCAATATTGGTGCATATTAGATTTTTGTGATCTAACAGTACCTCAAACATGACTCCGTATATTTTATATACATATATATATATAGAGTGTCACTATTTCTTTAAGGCGAACACTACAGCACCAAGTTTGAGGTAATGAGAGGGGTATATGGCTTCAATTTTTGGTAATCGTAGGTGATCACGAAGTTTTTTTGCCTCAACAAGTACCCCAATCCATCTTCCAAATTATTTGTATATGATACAAATCCATAATTTCCTTTTGGTAGCGCAAAGATTAGGGCATTTGTCAATCGCTTTTTCACTTCTAGGATACTACCTTCCTTCTTTCATTACAATCATAATTGACTCCCTATTGGTTAGACGGAACAAGACAGATGCTAATTTATATAAATCTCTAACAAAGTGCCAATAGTATCAAGCTAGCCCTAGAAAACTCTATATCTCAGTGCTATTGGTTGACACTTTCCAATTTTGGACGGTTTTGACTTTAGAGAGATCCACCAATACCCCCTTCCTTACTAATCACATTTCCCCAAAATACACCCGGTTTAGCCAAAATTCATACTTGCTAAAGCTACAGTACAAGTTATGTTTTGTAACATTTTCTTCAAGCATAACTGATACTCCTAATCAGACCTTGAATAGACCCGAATTTCCTCAACAAAAAAAGGATGACAAATTTATCCAAGTGCAATAGATACACTCAATGCATAAGATCAATGAATGAGGGTGGCACATTGGGCACCCCAAACGATGTCACCAGGAATTTGTAATGAACATAACAATCATTAAATGCTATCTTTGGCACAACCTCCCTTTTCACTCGTATTTAGTATTACCCATGTTGTAGATCGAGTTTGGAAAGTAAGACTTTTCCTTCAAGTTGATCGAACAAATCCTCAATGATGGGGAAATGGTACTTATTTGTAATCGTTACATTATTTGGGCCTCGATAATCGATACACCTCCATGATGGCCATCTTTCTTCTCAATAAAAAACATTGGTCTCTCCAAGGCAATGTGCTCAGCTGGATGAACACCATGAGTTAACAAATCCTCTATTTATACTTCAACTCACGCAGTCCTAGTGACACTATGCAATAAGGGGTTCGAGAAACTAAAGTGGCTCAATGGTAAATTGAATCAATGGTAAAATTAGTTTCCCTTTCCAAAGAAAAACTTACAAGTTCCTCACAGAATACTTTAAGAAATTTGGCTTATATTCCCGTTTCACCTGATCTGGCTTATTCATGATATAAGCTAACAATAAAGTTGCCACCTTATAAATCATCTATCAGTTCTTGACCCCAGTAACCTTTAATAAAGATAACCTCATTCATCCTATTCCTACCTCAAGCCTTGGTTTCCCCCGACCGACATAACTTAAATTTCTTTGTATGACAAAGTAATTGGGTGGGGTTTTCAACAAGCCAGTACATCCGAGTATGACTTCGTATCATTTATAAAGATAGGGAATTTAACTCTATTGGTAATACGACCAGTTTGGGATTTAGCATTATTGGTGGGTGTACTAACTTCTAACTTATGTGATAAGTCCTCAATCTTATCTCTCATGTTTCCGAAAGGAACAAAGCAAACGAATGGAAAGAACTAGGATCAATTAACACCTTAACTTGTTTAGCTAAGATAGATGATGTGTTTATTTTACGTACTCCCTCAGTCATAGCTGAAATTTGTACTATTACTTTTTTGACACTAATCTCTATCAATGTTTGAACACATATTTGAATAGATCTATGAACAACAATATTATCGCATATAATATTGTTCAATTTGTCGTGAAAAGTATTTTCTTAATGTTAAATTTTTATTTGTCGTTATTATACATAGGTAAATATATTAACGATCAAACATGTTTCTTGAACAACGTGATAATGGTGAGGGTGCAAATTCAGCTTGAACAGAGGAAGTTGTACTTTTAGGACATTTTGGACTCACACTTGTATACTTTTGCGCTCTAAATCTTGAATTTTCCTTAAAATTCTCCTAGGTGAGTTAAGAACGACTTTTGCGCACTTATAACCTTTCTAGGGAGTTTGTGTGACAAGGAAACATAGTGAACATTGAAGCCATCGACAAAAAGGATTGAAGATTGAAGACAAGAAGAATCGAAGATTTGAAGGCAAGAAGGCAAAGCAAAAAAGCAAAGAGGAATCTATACAAAGAATAGTGAAAATAGGCAGCCCACGCGGGGGGAGCCTATTCCTGCCCGGATGGGATCCTGCTGTAAATTTTATTTTATTTTTCTTTTCTCCTCTCTCTTGTACTGTGAACGGAATTTGGACCACCCACTTCATATCTTCTTCCCCTAGGCCAAAAATCCTCTTCTCCAAATCCTCCAAACCACAGTTCTCATTTCTTTTTCATCGTTTTCATCTTTCATGTGGATGATTATGTTTGTGATGTTGTACGGATTTTAGTAGCTAAATTTAGTCTTGGGAGCAACTGATTTGAGCTTCCTTGCCCATGTCTTGAGAATCTTATCTATCTATTTAATACTTTGACTATTGTGCATTTATGGAGCTTTGAGTATGGTTGTTAATGCCATTTATGTGATTGGGAGTTTGATGATATGAATTTTTTGTATGATAACTTGGTGGGAGTTGATGAGAGTAGCTGATTTCTCCTCTTTTGACATGGAATTCAAGATCATGAGTTACAGCTTTTAATTGGGTTAATGATGTTATAATTGTTAGATGAATATGATGATGTTGAATTCCTTGTCATGCTTATCCTAAGGTAGCAAATAGGAGAAGTTATCGAATGTTGAGGTTTCTTGATTAATCTTAGTAAATGCATAAATTGGTTAAATTCTTAAACATTTGGTTTAATGTTTAAAAGTGTTACCAAGCTTATTGATTTTTCGTACATAATCCCATTAATGGGATATCTTTAGGAATTTCTTGACTAAAGCGGTCATTAGTCATGTTTACAAGAGATGTATTCACTTTTGTAAACTACTACTAAAGAAGAATGAAAGGTTCATATTCACAATA
This sequence comes from Rubia balearica, assembly GCA_032355405.1. NCBI lineage: Eukaryota > Viridiplantae > Streptophyta > Magnoliopsida > Gentianales > Rubiaceae > Rubia > Rubia balearica. Next base: position 2,519 of record JAULKJ010154803.1, on the reverse strand, counting down.
AGTAGTCAATTTCGTAAATAGGTTGTGGATTCAAGGATAGATAATAGGCTTGTAACTGGAAATTAATTGCACCAAAGGTCGTGTACTTCATGTTTAATTAAAGTTTTGTAGTTTGTTGCATTAATTTCTTTTATGCTAGTTGCTATGTTTTTCCATTTCATAACTTAGGAAAACCAAGCCAAAATCCCCCTCTTCAAATCAAAATCCCCTCTATATGCATGAATGCTTAGGAAAATCCCTCTTCTACTTGGACTGTCTTTCTTACCACTATCTACTTAGTTGTATTATAGGACATAATTGGAGTTATAAATTGTATATTTGAGAGGTACTGCAACGACCTCCCAAATTTTGGTGTCGTTGTTGGGGAAGAGACATATATTTTTAAATGTTTGGGAATATTTGTGTGAATATGTGCTAGTTTGTTTTTATTTAATTTTTAGTTGATTTTTGGTTAGCTTGTAGACGTATTTCTTGAGTTCTTGTTGTATGGTTCGTACGAGATCCTCTTCACAATAACCCCTACTTTACGACCCCGAGCTGGAATTAAACCTAAAAAGGCTAGAAGGCTTTTCTTCAGAGAGTGTGAATAGCACCCCTTATAGTGACCATTTTGAGGAACCTTCTACTTCTATAAAGTATTAAGATAAGAATTCCAAAGAAGGGCCCCAACACCCCCACTTTCAAGGAGCAAATGTTCCATTCAGGGAGACTATGGCTCCTACCCTAGGCAACAACCGATGTGCATCACCTATCCGGCCATTGGGCCTAATGGGCATTTTGATCTTAAATCTAGATTGATACACTTTCTACCATCATTTCTTGGTAGGCAATGAGAGAATCCTAACAAACATCTCTCCAACTTCAATATGGTTCTTTGTGGTATGATTCCCGAGGAAGCGGATGAAGAGCTCTACAAGTTGAAGGCCTTCCTATTTTCTATGAGAGATTCCGCTAGGGAATGGCTTCATTATCTTTCGCCCGGGAGTATAAACTCATGGATTGAGTTGAAGAGGAAGTTTCTTGCCAAGTTCTTTCCAGCCCCCAAGTCTGCTACTTTGAAGAAGGAAATTAGAAACATCCTCCAATGGCATGAAGAATCATTTTACGACTATTAGGAGAGGTTCAAGAATCTCATTTCGAGTTGCATGTACTATGGTTACTTAGAAGAAGACTTGGTTTACTACTTCTACAATGGTCTACTCGACAAGGAGCAAAGGCTAGTGATGGGAGCTTGTGGTGGATCCATTGGAAACAAGTGTTCGGGGGAAGCTATAGAGCTATATCAAGAATTGGTTGAGGAGTCAAGGAATTTTAGTTCAAGGTTTAATCTTAGGAGGCAAAACCCAAAAAATACAAGTGTTACCTCCAAGAGTGGGAAGCTTGGGGATAAAATGTTGGCCCTCACTTCTATGGTGATGCCTTTGATGAATAACTCTGGAAATGCGCCGCATTTGAAGTCATGTGAAATTCGTTCATCGGCATATCCTACGGACACTTGTTCTCATTTGCAAGATGACTATGTCGAGGAGATGAGTGCCATAGGATATCAAGGAGGGCAAGGTTATCAAGGCAACCAAGGCTACTAAAATAGGCCTTACAATGTCCATTGGAGAGACCATCCCAATCTTTGGTACGAAAATACTCAAGGGGGGCCAAATGCTCAACCATATCGCCCTCCTCAAAAAAAATATTAGACCCTTAATCATAATTCCAAAGGCTTCAAGACAAGCCCCATGATGAACGTGAAAGTTTAGGGATGTCGAAGAATGAAGTGATGTAACCTTTGGGAAGATTGAGCCTTAGTGCGGAAAGTCCAAAAAAATTGAAGAAAATGCGGAATCAAGCATCAAAAAGAGGTTTGAGATTGTTGAACGTGAGCCCAAAAGGGTTGAATGTTTTGAGAAAGAAGTAAAGGAAGAGGACAAGACATTGGCCAAGGAGAGAGGGAGTAAGGAGAGGGAATTGAGGAAGAAGTCATCACAGTAAAATTGGATTCCAATCCCGAGCCATCATCCTCTCCTCACAAGAAAGCAAAGATGGCGAAAGTCCCTTCCTAAGTGCCGGAACTGCCTTTTCCTGAATTTTTGAAAGATAAATGAAGGAAGGAGGATAAAAAGGACATCTACGAAGTCTTTCGTAGATGTGAGGTAAATATCCCTCTTTTGAATGCTATTGAAAAAATTCCTATATATGCTAAACTTTTTGAGGAATTGAGTGTTGTAAATAGAAAACAAAGAGTATGCAGGATTTCAAAGAATTTATAGACAGTAATGCTCTTAAAGAAATCTATATCGTAGGTAGCCTGTTTACCTGGTCAAACGGTAGGCTTAGAAACCCCACCATACAAAGATTAGATAGAGGACTTTGCACTCTTCAATGGAGTGCAAAAATTCCTTTTTCCTCAATTCAAATACTGAATTAAGGAGCCTCTGATCATTTTCTTCTTTTGCTGAATGTAGGAAGCTATATTCCCTCCACAGCTAGTTCCTTCCATTTTATTAATGCATGGTTTAATAGAA
>JAULKJ010154697.1:0-14692 GCA_032355405.1 Rubia balearica | reverse complement strand
GGTAAATTCACGGTAGCCCAACGCCAGGACCCGTTGGCGGTCACTACTCGGTGCGCACAAGGGACCCAAGCCACAGCTCATAGGCCCGCACATGGGGGCCAGGTGCCGGTAACTCTTGGAAAATCCACACACTGTCGCTGCCGAGTTTCGAACCATTGATCACTGGACTAACATACCAACGTCCCAACCGCTGGGGTATACCCGTGGGTGTTGACTGACCTATTATATATAAGAGGGAGCGGGACTATATCTTTGAACCGGACGTAAGCAAAGACGTGAGAAGTGACGTCATGCAAATAAAATGCATGTATCCATTCAATTCAAAAGGATCAAGTAGCGGGAATTTTGTTTGGACGGTGTAGGGTATTTGAAAAAATGACCTGTCAAATAAATTATTTTTACAACAATTAAGTAACATTGTGTGCTGAAAGAATAATAACAAAAAAAATGCCGAAAAATAATAGCAAAATGTTTAAGCTCTGTACAGTACAGTATTTTCTAATAAATGTTCACATCCGTTACAAAAAAAGTCTTTTCTACAAAATACATTAATTTATCGATATTATACTTTTTTCTTTTTTTTTACATTAACACCTTTCACAAATTTCTCCTCAAATTTATGGATGTATTTGGTAGGGATTTTCGGTTGTTTTACTCATAATCTAAGAGGTTTTTCATCTCTGGTAAACCAAAAAAATATATAGAAAAAAGTGCATTTATACCCCTCAGTTCCTTAATTTGTACATATATACCCTCCAATTTTTTAAAAGTGCATTTGTACCCCTGTTGTCATCTGAAAAAATTGGTCAACTTCGTTCATTGCCGAATTCAATGGAAATGACCATTTTGCCCTTTAAGAAAAAACAAAATTCAGAAAATTCGTCGGCCCACCCAATTCTTCTTATAAATTTGTCGAGGTTCGCAATGGAGTGGCTAGTGAGAGAACCAGTGGGAGCGAAGATGGTGGTTGGGTTTACCGTGACTGGGTTCCGGCGTCGATTGAGGTGGGTTTGTCATCGCCCGAGTTGCCGTCACCGTTTAACGTCACACAATGGTTGAGTTTTCGTCGATTGAGGTGAAAGGGCTGTGGAATGATTCATCGACATCCTCTACCTCAATCTGCCACCCATCGAGGTTGGCAATGGGGTGGTTCGCAGTTCCTTCGATTTGTATTGAATTGTTTCATGATGAAAGGGTTCTTCAAATTCAAGATTTTATCGTGAAATTGAAACAGTAATTCTAGGATGAAGGAGGACTATGGGATGGGTTTGGTCTCTCGATTGCGGTGGTGAGTGGGTGTTTTCTGGCGGTTTCGGCATCGATTGAGGTAGTGAGAGTTGTTTACAAGTGTGGTTCTGGGTGTGGTGTTTGTGGGGCAGGTGTGGTTGTGGCTAATTCCGGTTGTGCTCTTATTGCCGATGCTCTGCTCAGTGAAGTTGTAATACCTATGGTGCTGAAAAAGCAGGGATATAAATTTGCTGAGTTGAGGCGGTGGAGGGGAGAATTTTCTGCAAGATGGTGGTGGTGTCAGATCAATTGATGGGAAGAAGTGATCAATTTAGTAGTGGGTGTGGTGCTGGTGAGACAAGCGTGTTTCAGGGCATAGCTCAGCCGACAGTCGACGGGGACTGTATTAGGGGTTGTGGGGGTTAAGGCTGGTGGTGAGGAGGTGGCCATTGGTTTTTGTCTGAAGAGGGGTGTTCTCTGACAGAGGAGTGACAGGGCAGAGGTGTGGAACAGCTGGTTAGGTGACGAATGGGTGTTTTTTGGTGGGGGTATTTTGGTCCATTCAAATTGGTCCACGTTGAGAAAGTTAAGGTCAGCGCTGGAAAACGGCATCAGGGGTAAGACTTTCTGAATCAGTGCAAATTTAGGGTCATAAGTGCACTTTTTAAAAAAACACACAGGGGTACATCTGCGCAAATACAAAAACTAGGGGGCATGAATAAGTCTCTTACTTTAAAAATAAGTCTGTTTTATTTGTAATTATTTTTTCCACCATACACGACAAGAATATAATTGAATTCATTTTATAATCCATTAGTAGAGGAAGATGCAATTAAGGCGCATAAGTAGGGCGGTTGCTTCACATTTTTGTGATATTGTTGTTTACGAGATCTTTTGAAGTCGCAAGTGGTTCCAGGAGCACCGGTGATTCTAGAGATGGAGGTTCAATTTTGGGCTACGATGGTTAATTGTTAACCATATACGGTTGTGAAGGCTGTCAAGCAGTCCATTTAGAAAAAAAAGTATATTAGTCTTAACCAATAAGAACTTGAGCTCAAATGAAAAAACGTAGCAACTGGAAGCTACCAGAGTCGAGAAGGAATTCAGTTAGCTTAACTACTTAATAGAATGACCATTGGGAGTTAGTTGAGGGTTAACACATATTAATAGGAATTGAATACAGAGAAAAGCATGTTTTTTTTGTGTGATTGTCTCTGTTGTAACTTCTCCTTCATTCCTCTCAGATTCTCTCCAATCTTTCTTCGTTTATGCAATTATCATTCTGTAAAAGTCCTTCTTCTTTAATAAAGTTACAATTTTACACTTGTTTAATTGCTAGTTCGTGACAAATTTGGTATCAGAGCACTCAATCCTTGGATATGGCGAAAAGCACTAGGCTGAAGGCGTTTGAAAATCATTTGAAAGGCCAAGATTCAGTGGCGGAACTAGACCAAAATGACAGGAGGGGCGGGGCACGGCAGGACGGATCCTGGGCAAGGAGGAGCGGGATGTATATTTACCCTTCATTCACCAAAGGTAGGGCGCGAGCCGCCATTGCCAAGATTCCAAGATCTCAGAGCTCTCTCTAAATCTGAAATCTCAGTTAGAATTGCAGAACAATCTAGTATATGCAGCGATCGAGGAAAAATGTGGTGCGATAAGCAAAGAGTTGGAAGATCACATGGATCAAATGATGCAAAGGAGATTCCAGCAATTTGAAGAAAGGATTGCCACGATGTTTCAGCAAAATGCGGGAAGAAAAAACTAAGAGATGAGGCGGATTCCAGTTTATCACCTGCATTCAATTCTCCATATCACCAAACTCATTCAAAAGAAAGAAAAATCCATTAGCGATTATGAAGCTCGAGTTAACAGCGTGCTCAAGGAAGGATCGACTAAAATCGAAGAAAACGACTTCAACTGGAAAGATAAGATATGTTGTATATCAGGTAATCAACATCCTAAAATTTAACTCTCAGTGTTCAACGGGGAGAAGCCAGGGAATTAGCTTCGGAAATGCAAAAAGTTTTTTTGTTTCTTCCAGATTCCCAAAGCTCAAAAAGTGGAAACAATAGAGATTTATCAAGAAAATAAGGCAGAAATATGGTTTTATGGGGAGAAATTCATCAAACCAAAATGGAGTTGGAATGATTTCAAGGAGGCATTTATGAAAAGATTTGGTGAGGCAGGAGGCAAAGATGCAATAGAGGAATTCAACAAGCTACTGCAACGAGATAGTGTCAAGAACTATCGGGAAATTTTCGAAGAACTCAGATCTCTAATCATATATAAGAATCCCTCACTACCTGAGTCTTATTTCATGTCCAGTTTTATAAGTGGCCTCAAATATGAATTAAAACCTATGGTGAAACTGTTTAAGCCTTCTACTTTGCAAGAAACTGTAGAAATTGCATTACTATAGGAATAAACTTGAATATGATGGCTAGGAAAATAAAACTTGGAGTCAATTGAACTCAGGAACTGGTAGTGGTTCTAACTGGAAGTTGAATGGGGAGAGAAATAATGCAAAGAGTTAAGGCCAAAACTCAAATTTAAAGGGGAAGGTAAGTCGAATTCAGGGAGTTTCAGAAGAATTTCACCTCAAGAAATTATGTTTCGAAGGGAAACCCATCTTTTTTTCAAATGCCGAGAAAAATTTGGGTTGGGACACATCTATAAATTTAAGCAGGTAAATTTCATGAACACTAAGGATAGTGATGAATTTGGTGAGATCTTTGTAGTGGAGAATGAACAGATTGAGTTCCATGATTATGAAGAGTCTGAAGTGGTGTCTGATCACATGATCTTAAAGGCTATAGGTGGTGAAAGTTCAAGATGTAATTCCAGCATCATTTATGGCAGACTTCAAGGGCATGCAATTACTATACTTCTTGACACGGGTAGTAAAGATAGTTTCATTGACCCAGAAATTGTTGAACAATTGAAAATAAGGCAAGAATTAACTATCAAGTCTTTTATTGTGGAGGTAGCTGGCGGAACTAAGGTGTAGGGCTACTTATACTGTCCTAAGGTTTCATGGGATATTAACCAACAACATTTCAACTATGATTTGAGGGTATTTCCCCTAGGAGATTTGGATATACTACTAGGAGTTGACTTGATGAAGATTTACAGCCCAACACTTTTGATTTTATGACAAAAGTATCTCTTTTTGTAGCAATGAACTTAATTATACTATGTTTGGTTGGTGAAGGTTAAAATGATAAGGGGATGTGAAGCAAGGCAAATGGCTGAGTAGAAAAGAAGAAAGCTATTTCATACAGCTATGAAGGATAATCCTTATGAGAATATTTCAGACTGAAACCGCATGCAGGAGTTGAAGGAAAGTTATGGTCAGGAAGTTGCAGTACACAATGATGAGGAAAAAATGGAGAACGGAGGAACCAGCTTACCCCAGGGAATTCAACAACTAATTGATAGTTATTCTGATGTGTTTGATATTCCAAATGGCCTCCCCCCTATAAGAGATGTTGATTATAAGATTTTACTTAAACCGGAATCCCAACCATTTCTTAGAGAGGCAGTTTGAAGATGGTGTGTCAACCAATCCATTTAGACAAAGGGTATATTAGTGTTAACCAATAAGAACCTGAGCTCAAATGAAGAAACGCAACAACTGGAAGCTACAGAAGTCAAGAAGGAATTCAGTTAGCTTAACTACCTAACAGAATGGCCATTGGGAGTTTGTTAGTTGAGGGTTAACACATATTAATAGGAATTGAGTGAAGGGAAAAGCAAGTATTTCTGGTGTGATTTTCTCTGTTGTAACTTCTCCTTCATTCCTCTCAGATTCTCTCAGATTCTCTCCAATCTTTCTTCGTTTCTACCATTCTCATTCTATAAAAATCCTTCTTCTTCAATAAAGTTACAATTCTGCACTTGTTCAATTGCTAGTTCGTGACAAAGGCATGATCGTGATGTTTCGGCCCATCAAAAAGGGCAGGTACATCATAGCCTACCCTGCTAGAAAAACTTAGTTCATCGAAATGATGATTGTATTCATGTTCCGGTATTGCAATGCTCTTTTATTTTCCGACACATTTACCTATCTATGAATATGTCATCATAATCATTATAAAAATCAACTACAATGAATAGATTTCAAAAAACTACAATCATGAACTTTGGTTGTACCCACTTTTTAAGGAGGTAACAATATAATTAAATTTTAATTTCTCCTATTATTGTGAAGTCCGTTATAAAAATCATAGGAAATATTTATTGTTTAATAAAATACAAAAATTTTGGTGAGACTGTCCCACTCAAGTTTATGGTGAGATCAGGGCTCTAACAAAATTTAATAGTTTTAGTGACTTAAAGATGATACTATATAAGATATATATTTTTATAAATTATTCAGTTTTCTTTTCATTTTCTCTCTCTCATTTTTCAAAATTCAAAACCGCCAAAATCCTTCTCTAAAACTGCATTCGTGAATTCGGATTTCCAAACTGTCCGAATTCAGTATAAAATCGTGAATTCGTAGCCTACATTGCACCACAGTGTCTAATCCGGTTTCATACAGGCAATATTTTCTAAATTAGTTGGATTTTGTGGTTTATTTTTGGGATTTTATGCTTTCTTAAAGTCTTCGTAGGTTTTCTTGTTCATTCTGGAGTTTATCTCTCTGCAAATCCGACCGTGCATGTGTTATATTAACTGTTTATTGTGTGTTTTTAATTTTTTGTTTTGTTTTATTGTAGATATTTTGGTATTATGACGAAATTGAAGGAATCAAAGGAAGTTATAGTTGATAAGAATGACGATGAAGGTGTTCATACTTCACGGGCTATTGATTTGAAAGGTTTTCTTATGATTTTTTAAATTTTTTTGTACTATTAGGGTTTTGTGTTGTTGCTCTATTTTATTAATGAATTATTTGATGTGTTCGTTGTTCTTAGCGACGTTGCTCTGGTTTTTGTTTGATAATGCTCTTGATAACTTATTATTTGTTACTATAATTTATTAATTTTGTGTTGTGGTTTCAGTGATATAAAATGGTTTATCACGGATTAGTTAGCCTGTTTATGTGTTTGGATTAAGTTCTGTGGCAGTTTCAATGATATTAAACAGTTTAGTTAGACTGTTTATGTGTTTAGTTTAGATTTTGTTGGGGCTCTATTGTGGTTGACTGTACTATAGCTGTATGTATTGATGTTGGTGAGCTTTTTTTAAACTGTTGAGGTTTAGCTTGTTTTGGGAGCATAATTTGTTTTTCAGTTTGCATTGGCTTTTGGAAACGGCAAGGGGTTATTTAAGTAGTTTTAGGAAAGCTGCTAACATGTATATTGTTTGGGAGTAGTAAAGTTACGAATCAATTTTGATGTCTCTCGCAAATTCGAATATGATTTGGCTAGAAAAATGTTGGATCAGTTTAATTTAATAAGTGATTTTGAGTTAGTTAATATGTTTATGTGATTAGTTTAATTATTTTTTGGGTTATTTAATATTAATCTTTTTATGTTTTTCTTCTTACAATGTATGTACATAGTCATATTTATCTATTTACTCTAGGTGTTTCAGTTTTTAATTCATGTGATTACTTTTTTAATGTAGATGATGTTATGTGTTTGAGGAAATCCAGTCTACTGCAATCTAGAATGACTATTACATATGGCCCTCTGTCCCATAAGTGATTGGACAATTACTTTTTCACAATATTCAATGAACACGTTTGACTGTGAATATCTTTAGTTACCGATAATAATACCGCACAAAAAATTATCTTTAAAAACAGTTTTTTGATGAATCTAACAAGATCTCACATGATATTTTTATTATATATAGATTTATTTTATTAACGGTCAAATTTTGCAAAGTTTGACTCCCAAAAAGCAATTGTGCAATTACTTATGGGACAGATGGAGTATATTGTTAGTTTGTAAGTTTTTTATTTTAATATTTATGTTGTTTTGACAATTTATTGTATAATTTCTAGGTTATAAAGCTCATCTTAAAGGAAAAAAATCAACTAAAACTTACTACAAATGGCATTCAAATACTATGGAATTTTATTCCATATTTTTGTTGGTTATTACTTGTATTTATGGCTAACATTGTTAAAAGGTCACGTAAGAGTGGTAGTAAATCAGATGTGGATAAGCCAAATAGAGTTGATGCATCGTCTCAGAATGGTTGAAATAATAATTTTTTTTATATTTTTACTGTTTACTGCTTTACTTTTGGTATTTAAATATTTTATTTTTTATTGTAACTAGAGGTGATGTGAATGGGGGTAAAGATAAGTTTGGTATAATTTTATCTTTTCTGGTTTCTTTTTATTTTTTTATTGATTTAGTATATTATTTATTTTATTTGTTTGTAACATGTAGTTGTTATTGAGGCTGAGGTTGTGGTTAGTAATCCTTCAGCTTCTGTAAATTTGAAAGAATCGGGATCAATTAATGTTTTATTTTTTATTATCATTTTAGTGTATGTAGTTTAATTATTTATGCCTTTAGTTTTTGTGTTTGTTTTATTATGCAGAACAGTGTTGTTAAGTCTGGGACTATGGTTAGTCATCCTCCATCTTCAAAAAATGTAAAGGAATGAGGTTAGGTTAATGGTTAATGGTTTATTATTATTTTAGTGCATGTGGTTTAATTATTTATGCCTTTAGTTTATGTGTTTATTTTGTTATGCTACATAGTTGTTGATGAGTCTGTGTTAAATATTTCATCAATTTAAATATTTAAAAATGATTCTGGTTAATATTAGTTTATTCTCACATAGTTTGTTAGTTCGTGTATTAAATTTATTAGTTGAATAATTTTTTAATCATGTAGTTGTGGATAACCCTGTGACCAATAGTCTTCTAGCTTCAACAAATATTGAACGAAGTGATTAGTATTAGGAGTTTTAACTTATTTTTAACTTAGCAGTTCCTATGTATTAATTGTTAGTTCTATTATTAAAATTATCAGTTTTTATATTTGCATTATAGACTGAAAAGGATTCTGCTGTTGATGGTAGTGCAGCAGTTGTTGATGGTAATTTTTAATATGTTAGTTATTGTGTATGTATAATTACTTTATGTTTATATACTATTAGTTCATTTTTCCCCATCTGTAGGGTCTTTTTTGTTGCTGAGGATCCCATAACAATTGGGATGAATGTTATCATTGAAGAATTGAGAAATGAAACTACTCCTGGTATTTTTCAATTTCTAATTTGTGCTCTTGATTTAGTATTAAGATTTTTTTTCTATTTGGGTTTGTAGTTAAGGCTAAGAAGACTTATTAATTGGGGCTAGGAAAAAGATTCCAGTTCTTCGAACTACACTTGTTTCTGAAGATTTTTCTGTTGAAGATGATAATTTTTTTGATGAGCCTCCTTCTGTGGTGGCTACAAACAATAAAGGCAAAGATAAGGTTATTACATCACTAGAAAATAGGAAGAGAAAAAAAAGAGTAGTAAAAGGGTTGTTGTAGATAAAGATGAGAAAGGACAAACGGTTTCAGGTGTGAAGGATAATAAAAGGAAAAAAATGTTTCTGAAGGAAAGGGAAAGAAGGAGTCTGTGAAGAAGCTTGCTGTGAAGAAGTCGGCTGATAAAAATCCTACTGAGAAGAAGGCAGCTATGAGAAATCCCGTTGAGAAGAGGCCCATGGTGAAGAAACCAACTGAGAAGAAAAGTAAGGATGTTGCTGGAAATGGAAGTGGGCCTTTCGAAGAAATTTTTTGTTGCGGGAAAGCGTAAGCGAGAAGTTGGAGATACTGTGACTGGACATGGAGTTATAGAACATGTGGCGAAGAGAAATGTTCCTGCTCATCGTTTAGCAGAGGATACTAATGATGGCATAGAAATGACACGCTAAATTAAATAAATTGCTGAAATTGAGCTTCCCAAAGGTTCTAGGTTTGTTATATTACTTTATGTATTTATTATTTGACATTACGTGTTTAGACATTCACATTGTGTATTTCAGTTTTTAATTTTTTGCATAATAACTTGTATTATTTAAAATTGTACTAGTTTAGGTATTTTGTCCTTTACTTTTGGTGTTTCATTGTTTGGTTTCACTATACTTTTTTATTGTTGATGTTTTGGTTTAAGTTTTTAGTTTCATTGTTTAATAACTTTTTGTGTAGAGTTTTAGTGTGAATATTTCATGTACTTGTTCTTTTTATTTATGTGTTTAACTGTTTAGTTTTATTATACAATAAGTTGCTTTATTTAATTTAATTATGATTTAATTGTGTATTTGATAAACTTGTTTTAAATATCAATATATTTACTTTATGTATTTAATCTGTTATTTTGGGTATTTATGTGCATAGTTTGTATATTTATCAACTTACTCTATTATGTTTTTTCCCCATGATTTTCAAGAAATTTATTTAAGGAAACTAGTATGTAAAGGTCACAGACCTTTGCTCTGAACTCACTAATCAGCAAAAGATTGATGTTGGCAATTACATTTGGGAGTCTATCAAATTTAGGATTAGGTATTGCACTTCCTGCTAGTATAGTGCTATAGTTAGTAAGTAACTTTAATTTTTCTACATGTGTTCACCGTGTTGGGGTAGATCGGTATTTTGTTACTGCTGATGATGTGTATGATGTGATGTGCTTGCCTCGTAATCCTGGAAGGAAAGTTGAGAAAAAGAGGAATTCTAGTATGAAATTGAGAGATAGCAATAAGCCAAGGTTTGGTAGAGAATTGGAAAAAGATATAACCCTTCAATTGGTTTTGACAAGGATAAATGAGCTTAAAGAAGGTGGGGATGAGTTTAAAAGACTCTATGATTTGTTGTTCTTCATATTTTTTTAGCTCCTATAGCAACTGGTAAGGTAGATATGAAAATGTTTGAAGCTATTGAGAATGTTGACGAGATTAAGAATCTCGATTGGTGTAGCTTTGTTTTATATCAAATAACTTCTATGATTAGGAGGTATACGAGTAATGAAGAGTATCAAACCTGCAGTGCTTGTGTTCTTATCCTTCTAACTGAGTATTTGCATAGATTTCTGCTAGTGATGTTTTGGAGCCAACTTAGTCCAGCATTGGACTGATACGAAACTGAAAGAGTAATTTTGGTTGTTGGAAATTGGAAGAGGTTATGACAAGACTATTATGGTGAAGGATGGCCACCCAATCAAATCTGCTGGAAAAGTGAAAGCTAAGGTATTAGCTCAGCCTTAAATTGGAGCTCTTTCAGTTCGAACTAAAGTTGTATCTTCAGTTTCTCAGAATGGGAAGGAAAAGGTGCTTGATGATGTCCTTGAAAATGATAATGAGCTGAGGTTCAAAATCCCAAAGGGAGTTATGACCAATTCTATGATTAAAAAGGTTGCTAAAAATGTAAGTTTTTAAAACTTTTACCTTATGTATTTGTTGTGTTAGTTCTGGCTTTTAAGAAGATTCTCTATGTGTTTTGGTATTTAGTTTCGCTATTTATTTTTAGATTTTGATGTGCTAGTTTAGGTGTTAAGTTTAATTATTTGATACTGTTGACTTTCAGTACGATTAGTTAATGTGCTTAATCAATTTTTTCAGGTGTTTGAAGTTCAATTAATGTATTACTAGTTTATGGTTTATTTTACTATGCTTTCATTGAGTATTTAATATGTTCATCTAGGTGTTTCAGTGTTTAGTTTCAGTATTAAATATATTGATATTTTTCCTATGTGGGATTATGATGAGACTCTCATAATTGTCAAGAGTAACATTGAAGTTGTTACTGCTGATATGTATGAGAGAGTGGAGAAGGTTAAGGGTGATGTTGTAGTTTAGACATCGTGCAACTTTCAACCAAGTACATGAACTACTATGGAAATCCATATTTCAGGACGACTTTGAAGATTTACAAGAGTTTGGGAATCACAAACTATGTGCTATTGTTGATGAAGTTGTCACCAATTAGAGGAGAAGGACACATAACCAACCTATCCCGGCTTTTAACTTGTGTACAGATGGTGAATTAGATGGCCTAGAATGACCGTCCACATCTGAGCAACCTCCCCCACGAGACAAAAAGAGAGAGTTTGAGATGTTTGCAAGAACTTGTAATTAAAAAATAGATTGAGTTTATGGTATGATTTAAATATTTGGGTTTGTTGTATTTGAATGATGAATGATTTAGTTTTTCCATGATTCTGAATGTTTAATTTGCTAGGTTGTTAAATTTCTTTTGTTGTAACTGGATTAAAACTTGTAATTTTTATGATGATTCTAGTATTAACTCAGTTCTGTAGTTTATTTCTTTAGTTCCATTGTTTATAGATTTAGTTTCTTACTGTTTAAAAGTTTTTTTAGTAATGATATTTTGGATGTTGAAATTTTGCTTTTCCAAATTTACTTTTTTGTATTGGTACTTAATGTATTGTTATTTTTATTTCCATTTATTCTTTAGGTACATGGTTCGATTATTTAGGTGATTTGTTAAATTATTTAGTTGATTAGTTGAAAAATTAGAAAACCTCTAGCCATGTGTTGTGGTTTACTTTTCGATCATCATATTTCAATTTACTTATTCTAAAATTAGTTCACACACACATATATTCATTTATTTTATTTATTAAAGTTATTAGTTTCAAACACTGATTGTTTGGTTGAGTATATTTTATTTAATTAAATTGCACTCCTTAGTTTAGGTGTTTAAAATATTTGAAACATTTTTTAAATGATTAGTCTCTGAATATAAGTTAATGGTATAAAATAAAAATTTAAATAAAATGTCAAATTGAATCTTATAGGCCTAGAGTTGTTGCTTCGGTGTCTTTGTACCAAACCCCTTTGTCTTTGGTTTCTTTCTTTCTTTCTTTCTTTCTTTCTTTCCTTCCTTCCATCCTTCAATTATCTTTCTTTTTCCTTTTGTCTTTGTGGGAGACGGATCTTGGATTGTTGGTGGTTTAGTGATGGAAAATTCTGCTACACTATTTGAATTTTCAGGTTTTTTGTAGATTTTGAGACAAGAATTTCGTCTACCTGTTCATTGTCTTTTTAGAAGCTTTCTTCACAAAGTTTCCGGGTTTCTATGTTGGCTTCACATTTTAGGACCAAATTGTAGTATTTTCTTTCCATAGAACTCTGTCTTTGATTTTGTCCAATTCTTGATTTTCCCGTGCTGCTTTCTGTTTGTCCCATTATTGTATTTTAGCAAGCTTTATCCATCACTTCAGACTGTATTGTGATTTTATCTCACTGATTGAGTTGATGTGCAATATTTGTATACGGTGAAAGCCGATCATTCCTTGCATAAAAAGATAATCATGCATATATAAAGTTAATAAGATAAACATCTGAACTAAAGGTCTAAAGCATAAAATGTCTTTCATTTTAGAGTTAAATATGCAAATGAAGAACTAATGACATATATAAAATATTTAATATTAGAAACTTGCTTACAAAAGATTAACATGTGAACCAAGAGGTAGTGATCCAAACAAAGGAACTAAAGATATTAACATAAGAAGTAACATGCATATTCTATTTCGTCAGTATATACCCGTTTCTTCAAAAGTTTTTCAAGGCTGTTTATTTCCACCATTCCACTTTTTTGTGTGAAGGTCACAATTTTAACTTTTATATCATCTTATTCTGGACTTACCTCATACTTTGTTTTCGATCATAGGGAGAAAACTTTAGATGCTTTGGTTGCTTGTGTAATCTTGTATTCCTCTCAAATTTATAGTACATTGACAATGTGTACTCTTGAGCTACATGCTTGAGTAGTTTTAATTTTGATGCATGCATAGCTGACTTTGGCACTGATTTTGAGCATTGATTTTCCTTTGCTATTTCCTTTGCCCTCTAGTGATAAATAGTCACATGGAAGATGGGTAAGAACCTGTTTAGTGAGGTCATTTTGCTGGCGTTGAATGACAAAACTTCATTTGTGCTCTTACTTCATTTTGATGAAAGAGTTCATGTGGAGAAATTTTTTTTTGCTCATTGTAGGGCACCACTTGTCTCTAATAGAATAAAACCTCTTGAACCATTTCTTGTCTTCAAGCTGAAAATCTTGATCATATTGTTCCATGCCATTTCAAATTCTTCTTTTTTTTTTACAGTATTTCAAGCAATGCTTAAATGTTTCTTTAAAGGGACCATCCTTTTTTTAATTCACCAATATGACTGATGGCATTTTGTCCAATGTGCCACAGGCACAACCTATGCCTTGTGTTTGTGAAAATATGTAAAATTCCATGAATGATTTTATTTTGGGCAAGTTTATATATAAACATATGAACTAAAACAAACTAAATACGAACTAAAGACAAAAACATGGAATGTACTTGTAAATGAATAACGTTCTCAATAATCAAGTGTTCTTTTTGAGAAACAAAACTGAAATTATACATGAGATGTTCTGAACAAACACATGAACTAATGAAATAAAAACTAAAGGTAAGTATATAAGCATATCAACCGAAAATAGTCCAAATTAATTGAATTTAAGAATGGTCTCCTTTTCGATTGCTTTGGTCATGCCTATATCTTGGTCTGTAAATATTGTTATTGGCTCTTTACCACCCATTGATTTCTTAAAAACATCGAGAAGCCATTCAAAAGTTGAAACTTTCTCTTCGGCAATGAAAACACATACAAACATCACTATATTATCGTGATTGTTCATTCCAACTATTGGAGCACAAATCAAGTTTTATTTTGTTGGTCCTATATGTTGACAAATCATATTTAACAAAGTTAGATAATGTTACTTCATGTGTTAATGCAGTTACACCATTTATTTAATATGTTACTTCATACATTTCAGCAAATTTAAAAACACCTAAATTTTCTCAACAAAATCTATATAGGAAAATTTTAGACCTTGGTGAATTATCAAGCAGAGTGATATCATTTTAATTCATATTTTCATGTGGTTACATCACGTGTTTAAAAAATTACTTTGCACGTTTAAATTTTTTTAAAAACAACCCAATTTTCTCAACAAGATGCATATAGCCAATTCAAAATCATAATAATATAATGTTACTTCATGTGTTCATGAAATTACATCGTGTCCATATCATAGTACTTTATGTGTGCATGCTGTTATTTCATGCATTTAAATGTATTTTACAAAATTTAAACCATACTTGTATGTTGTGTCAAATACCATCAGATTATTGGAGGGAGTAGTTTTCCTTCATCATTGAGTCCCTCAAAAACAATGTTGTTAGCCTACCATTATCATCCAATTTAACTGTTAAGAAGAAATTTTCCTCTTTGGCACTGTTCTGTGACAGTCTTTCAGTTACTTGCTAAGCATCGCCTCCTTCGATCTCCTTCACGCGCAATTTGTTCACGTACTTTTGATGATCCTTAATTGTGTGTTCCAGAAAGCCATAAACTTTAATCCATGGCTATGTTTTAGTCCCACGCCTTCCATTTCTTCTATAGCTTTCCCTTTTAGGTAATATACAAATATAACCCTATGTATTTGAGAAACTGCAAATATAACCCTGAGATAATTTTTAGTGCAAATATAACCCT
>JAULKJ010154590.1:0-14692 GCA_032355405.1 Rubia balearica | reverse complement strand
AATTTTAACATGTAATGGATGAAAACAACCTCAATTTGCATTTGGAGATGTTCCACCATTTAATAGTTGTAATAGTTTGAAAGAAGCCATTAAATGCATTTAAGTGCAGTCTTATTCATTTTTTTTAGAGCAAAAAACTTTTGTAGCCCTCGAACTATCACCATCGTCCACATTTGGCCCTCTAATTTTTTCCAATACTTTTTGCCCCCGAACTTAAAAAACTAGTGAATTGTGGCCCTTTCGTTAGGTCAAATTGTTAAACTTGGTTAAAAAGTTAATTTTAAGGGGAAAATTCATATTCTTCTTTTTTTAAAATTATCTTTCATTTTCATTTGCTTTTAATATTCTTTTCCCTTTTATTTTTCCTTTTCTCCTTCCCCTTCCCCTTCCCTTCCCGCTACCCTTTCCATTCTGCCTCGGCGTTAGCCCTGTGCAGTTGCCGAGATACCCTGAACAAATATGACGAGATGCCCAACCCAGATCCTGATCCGAATTCGACTCCAACGGTGGCAATGCCCGCAAGGTGGCTCTGATCACCGATATCACCCGCTGGGATACCTCCTACCTTACTGAGTTCCTCATCGGGAAAGGCTACAAAGTTCATGCCCTCATCCGCCGATCCTCAAATTTCAACACCCAGCGTTGAACCACCTCTAAATGGACTCCTACAATGCGGTGAAGGCCAAGATGAAGCTTCTTTATGCCAACCTCTTTAACACATCATCCATGCAATTGTGGCTCGTCATCATCAGCCCCGACGAGGTCTACAACCTCTCCATGCAGTTCCATATGTCCGTCTCCTTCGATATCCTGGATTACACCAGCGACATCGTTTTGACCAAGGCACTCCACCCCCTGGAGGCCTTGCGGACCCAGACCAATGCCACGAGGAGGGCAAACGTGAATTAGTACCCGGCCAGGTCAATGGAGATGTTTGAATCCACATCGCCGCCGCAGTCGGAAACGACCATGTTCTACTTGTGGTCCCCGTATGCTGCCTCTTGTATAGCTACTGATACGAATTTATGGTGGAAGCATGCTCTCGGCGGCGGCACTGGGCTAATGCGGGGGCAGAAGGGAAAGAGTAGTGGTAAGGGGAAGGGGGTTGGGAACGAAAAAAGGAAAATGAAAAGGGAAAATAAAATTAAAGGGAAAAATGAAAAAATATCAATTTTACCCCTTAAAACTAATGTTTTAACCATGTTTAACGGTTTGACCTGTCGGTGATAGTTCGAGGGCCACTGACGTCATTTGCTCTTGTTTTGGTATGTTGTGAATTGAGAGTTGGGGGAATGTGTTTTGGTGGGAGAGTTGGAGGAGATAAGAGGTGGAGGCATTTTTTGTTTGCCAATGTCTCCAAATAGGGTTTGATGTAAATTTACAAAAATTTGGGTGCCCAAAATTTTTGTTTTCCCGCTAAAAATTTTCAAGTGATAGGTACCCAATGTTGGTCACATGTTGGTCAGGAATGCGGGCATTGAGTGGCCCATGGAAGCCTAACATTTTAATAAGGTCCAATAAGATTATTTTTCTGATATTGGTATGCCATGACACATGGTATCGGTTTTATCAATCAAACATAAATGTCGTATAGTATAATTTAACCAAATTCAAGGTCTAAAGTTTCAAAGTTTAATCATGGTAGGCCAATCATGGCTTGAATACTTTTTGTAAATTGATATGGATGCCAAAGGTTCAAGCTTTACTCTTGTTAGTTCAACCACAGCTTGACTTCTTTTGCAAACGGATATAGGTGCCAAATGGTTTGATTTTTACTCGTGTTAGGTCAAAAGTGGCTTGAATTATTTTGTAAACCTATAAACATGACAAAGGATTTTAACTTTACTCGTGTTAGGTTAATCGTGGCTTGACTTATTTTGCAAATTGATATAGATACCAAAGGATTCAAACTTTACTCGTGTTAAGTTAACCATAGCTTGACTTCCATTGTAAACTTACATATATGCCAAAAGGTTCAAACTTTACTCGTGTTAGGTCAGTCGTGGCTTGACTTCTAGTGTAAACCAACATAGATGCCAATGGGTTTGAACTTTACTCATGTTACGTCAACCTTGGCTTGACTTCTGCTGTAAACTGACATAAATACCAAAAGTTTTGACCTTTTCTTGTCTTCGGAAAAACGTGGCTTGAAATTTACTCTTGTTAGGTCAACTGTGGCATGTATTCATATGTAAACTGACATAAATGCCAAAGGGTTTGACCTTTACTCGTGTTAGGTTAGTTGTGGATTGGCTTCTTTTGTAAACTAACATAGATGCTAAAAAATTTACCATTTAAGTACTAGTGTTAGCTAGATCACCAGTGGCTTGACTTTAATTGTAAAACTACATAGATAAATCAACGCCAAAAGGTTTGGTCTTTAACTACTTGTCTTACGTCATCCTTAGCTAAATTTAAATATGAAATGAGGATTGAACTATTTAAATATTCATTTTTCGTAGTGTAAAAATAATTATTAAAGCCTGAAATAGAGTAAGGCTTATTCGGCAGGCTAATTTATGACACTAGTGATCCAAAAAAGTATTTTCCAAGACTGAATATGGCCGACACCGGTCAGGTAACAATATCTTGGCAGTCAAACCGATAGGATGATTGACATCGGACATATGTGAAAATTTTGCCCATGATTGAAAATGACGTTTTCTATGACGTGTGTGTATATATATATGTATGTATACATAGGCCAACCCTAGAATTGTTACAAACTATTCACCTTTCCCAAGTATTCCAAAGGGTTCCCACTCATTCTCCTTCCCCTCATTCATCTTGCTCATAGATTTGAAGAGGTATGTCTGCGTAAATCGTTTACTATTTCATTTTTATATGTTTGTTTTTTGTTAAATTGTAGTTATAATTTGTATGGAATCAAAATTTGTTTAATTTCTTTCTCTTTTATGTCAAGTTCTTGTTTTTGTTTTTATTTAATAAAAATATTCATGTTTTTGGTTGTCATGTGTGTTAGATTCGTTGGTATATATGAATTTGTTCGATTAGGATTTCCATATGCATGCAGTGTCAGCCACTAGTTAGTCAACTCTCGGTGTTATTGACTGGTAATTCATGTCGGTCATTCACAGTGGTCTAGGGTTTTAGTTTGAACGCAGAGCTAGTCACTAATCAGACACGTTATCGTTAAAATTGATTATTGACCGACGTAATTATGTGTTACTCATCAATTTGTTTTGGACAGACATAGATGCAATTTCCACCATATGGTGTCAGTCTAACCAATAGCAGTTGTGAATTGGACTCGTGGTTGCACATAATCAGTTCCCGTGCAATTCCCATCATCTTTGTTTAGGGTTTTAGTTTGAACGCGGAGTTAGTCACCAATAGGACAAGATATTGTTAAAACGATTGATGACCGACGTATTTATGTGTTACTCATCAATTTGTTTTAGAGAGACATAGATGCAATTTCCACCAAATGGAATCGGTCTAACCAATAGCATCTGCGAATTGGGCTCGTGGTCGGGCGCACTCAATTCCCGTGCAATTCCCAGTGACTTTTCATATTTAAAAAAATAAATCATTTATTACCATTATCTTATTTCTGTGCTAATAAACTCAGAAGTCATTGCTGAAAATTGGTAAATTTAGTTGAGCTAACATTTAGGTGAGTGATATATGTTCAGCATGCTATATTTATTTTTATTAGGGTACTTCTGCAAATTATTATTTCCCTTATTTATTAACAATTTAGGGGAAAGGGTAACATGTTGCCTGACTTGGTTATAGATGTAAATAACTATACCATGTCATTGGATCGTCCATGTTTCAGCTGCATCTTGTTGTAGCAAAACTTTGGGATAAACTCCATTTGGGTAAGTCCTACCTATTACATGTAATTTATGTTTCGTTTAACATTTATTTTTATTGTTAATCACTCCATACTAAATATAATTTTTTTGTCTATAATCTAGTACATTCCGAGGGACATGGTAACACACCTACCAAGTAAGAAGACCCCCATTATAGTGAGGTGCAATGGATCTGAGTGGCACACAAGTTACTTGGGGAACATGAAGATCAAGGCCTTTCCCCAAAGGTTTTTGGACAGTTTCTTACTGACAATGTCCTGTCTTATGGGGATGCGGTCTTCTTCGAGCTACTTGATGCTACCATCCATTGCATAGTGTTCAATGTCGTGATTGTTAATAGCATGTGTCATTGAACTGTTTAGCTTATGTGTATTTTAATGTAGGATTCAAATGAGAAACATTATTGTTAAAGGTATTTTTAAAAATGCAGTTTATGTGAAATCGTGTACACTAATGATTTGGTTAATTTAATATGTATTGGTTTTCTCATTTCTAATCCATATCACTGAAAACAATATTTTTCAATTACTTTCAAAGATAATATTAAATTAGACTCGCGAACAAATAAAAAAATCATTAATTTTCAAACAAGAAAATAATTATTTCAACCCTGATTTTTTCTTTAAACAGTTTTTCCAAACAATAACTAATACCAGCTGCACATCTCATTTGACGTTGGTAATACCAGCATATAATGTGAATTTGGCCATTTGATAATACATCATTAGTGACCTTCCAAACCCATCGGTTACTTCATTTACTTCGATTTCATAACTTATTAGTACGGTTAAAAATAACTGAGGTAAATAAGCTAAATTTTACCTCCATTTTCAAACCAAAATAAACAAAAACCTTTTACTTCATTTTCAAAAAAAACTGAGATAAAAGAACCTTTTACCTCGGTTATTTGGAAAAAATATTAAAAATGAGGTAAAAATAAAAAAGAAAAGTCATTTTTATTATAGTGTACAACTTCGGATTCGACCTGTCATCAGGGGCGGATCTAGCTAATAACATGGGGTAACCATGGTTACCCCATGGTAAAAAAAATAGGAGGTATTATTATTTGGTTACCCCATGTAAATTTTTTTTTATCATTAATATTAAATATATTTTTTTTATATATTAGTGGTTACCCCATTGAAAATTTTCTGCATTCGCCACTGCCTTTCATAACCCAAAAAAGTGAACCGCTAATTCCAGTTCGATCATATGAGTTTTGAATTTTGAAAAACAAAGGTGAAAGTCATCAAGGTAATGCTGGGTAAACTATTTTGAAAAATTCTGACTATATACTAATCTTTAGCTATTTACAAATTTCATATTTTAAATTCTAAAAAATATCCTAGAAAATTACATCTTAGAACTTAAGTTTTTGTTTAATTTCAAATAGTAAGGAACGATATACATTACAATAAAACTCAAGATATGTATATTTATTAATCTTGTATTAATAACAATTGGTTGCATTTATACAATTCTTTTCCATGAATAATAGAGATACGTAGGTATGGTACTCGGGTACCATGTAAGAATTGTATTTTTTTAATATGACTGTGTACCTTATTAGAACCATTTTATGGATAGATTTTCTTGCTTTTGCCAATGTGTAATATATCCATTTTAATATCAATTATTTGAATCCATATAATCATCTTATGCTTATATAATTTAGATACAAATACTAAAGGTAAGCAGTGGTTGGATTAAGAAAGTGAAGTGTCACGAAGGTTAATGTATCGTAAAAAGAAAAGGTATTTCATTTTATTTATTGATTAAATTACATTAACATTGTTGTATATTCATGATATATGTGTGTGTATATGTGTATAAGTGTGTGTATTCATATGAAATGATCATGTATTGTAAGTATCAATGCAAATCGGCCTGTTTATTTATTGGAGTATGCAAATCAACCTTATTTACACATTAATTATAATGAAAATAACGAGTTTCTCTCTAGTGGTGTTATTGCCTAAGATTAACATCATAAAACTGTATATTAGAAGGATATGCATCTCCAAGAAATTTTTAACAAGTATTCATACTCGCGCTCTCCAACTTCTCCTATACCAATTTCGACCAACTGGTCAAAGTTTGCTGATTTCTTCCCGTGTTCTTTTTTATACTCATCTACAACGAAGCGACCGATATCTTCCACCCAGTTAGCACTAGCGTCTAGCGGAATGTAAGTGCCAACTTGGGTTTCTTTAGTTACAAACACATTGAAAAGTGAAGAGAAAATTAAGAATGCGACAAGGGTTATATGAAGGAAACATTGAGATCGTGTCGCCATTTTATTTTTTATTCTTGTTAAAGCTTTGGTTCAAGAGATAACAATGTGAGTTGAGAAATCAAAGGAGAGATAAGAATGTTTTTGCTTTGTATTATGTTAGGACAAGGAGTACTGTGGATATATAGATATTTGGAAAAAATGAAACACATTACATACATATATGTTACTTCTTGTTGGTGAAACTTGTAAGTTACATCAATTCAATTAAAGAGATAATAGAAGATGAAATTTAAGTGTATTTATTGTCACTAATAGTTAAATAAGATTAAACGTACTTAAAATCATAACTATCCCAGTTCCCTTTTTAATCTATTGCTCTTTCATATTTTATATTGTTTTTGCATAACAGCTTTAATTAATGTATGGTATGGAAATCAAATTAGAGTGAAGGAGAAACAAGGATTGAAAAATCGTTTCGAATCCTATGTACTTACATATGTACAAGAGGATACAAACAAACAAGTTCGAAATGCATCTGACTCCCAATTTATATTAAATAGTTAAAACTTAGGGAATGTCAAACCCCATAAATATGCTCAACTTAATTATTGATAGATTGTTTCTTAGATTTTTATAACAATTTTTTGTTCTACATTCATATTATTAATAAATGATCCCAATTATCAAATCTTAGTGCAAGAATTTAGGACATGTCATTTTGAACCGTAGGTCAGTCGCTCTTATCTAGATTGATTCAAAAAAAAATTGGGCACAAATGGAATCAAATTTTATTTATATAATTTCAGGTTGGAACAAGTTAGCATGGGCCGGGTTGGTCTGGATATTTTTGACCAGCCCAATATCTTATATAGATAAACACACACACATATATACCCACACATGTACGTATACATAATAGAGGGTTCACGTGAGACAAGGGAGTTATGTGAGACTTAATCCAAGTCTTTAAATTTGTTAATATGATGGCCAAAATTTACTAGCATAACTGTAGTAAATTATAAAAATATGCGGATCCTTTTTTCGGGGTCACGTGGATCATAACGAAGATCCGGATTCCGATGTCAAACCATAAATTGCTGCATGTTTGCATTCCCGAGTCAGAGCAGATCCCCACCTCAAGTCCTTTGTTGTGTACATAATTTGCCACCACCTTGCTTCCCGGATGAAAACACCATTTTATACGCCTCATCTATTCCTATTTCCTACTACAACCACCAGCCATGTAACTCTCAATCCTTGTGGTTTTCTTCCTAGCAAAGTCTGAAACACCACATTCCCATGATTTAGGGTGTTACAAAAACTTAAATTATCACCCAAAAATGCACTTAAGTACCCAAAATGATATAATGGCGTCTCTGTGTAGCCAGTTCAATTTAAATCACAACATCCGTTGTGAACCCAATTTATTGATTAATCAACCACTTCAAGATTTAGTATGTTACTTCCACTTTATTACAAAAATGTTAATAAAAAAATTCCAATTTAAATCAGTTAACTTCATATCGTCAACATACATTTTTGTCTTCAAAATTATAATTATATAAAAATAGAATACAATTTTTGTCTCATAATAAAACTTTCTAGTGTACGCCAATTTCAGATTGACTAAAACATTGACATCACCTGTTGCGCTACTCAATTTCTCGTCGATGCTGCATCCAAAATGATTCCAATGTGGATTCATTCTTGTTATTTATATAGTTTTACAGTTATTCAAAATTTTAATTGATAATTAAACTTATGCGTATTTTGTAGGTGTTTCGAGCCAATAATTGAAATACCTAAAGATAATTCTTACTTCTACGTAATCAACTGTAAGTCACTCTTGAACATATACTAGCGCTTTTCCACAATTCACAAAAAAAATATTTTATTTAATATTTATATATTTAGGTAAGAATAAAAAAAATGTATTTTGGAGAAATGGATAATGGGGAAACACAATTTTGGGCCACAGTATAATTTTTTGAAATTGTGTACAAGTGATTTTTATGAACATACATAACTTTTTATGACCTATTAGATTCTACTCACTTAAAATTACATTTATTATAAATATAAAATATCAATAATAAAAAGAATATAAATTAACATAAAATTATATTTTAAAAAGGACTTAACATTAAAATAATAAAAGAAAAATATAAAATATAATAAATTTTAAAATATATGAGTTTTAAAAGAAAAAAAATAAATATAAGTGTGGTTGATTTAAATAAATCTGAACCGTTGATTGCTTTTGATCCATTGAATCTTGACCCTTGAAATCTTCGCCTATATATAGCTTAAACCCTTATCTTTAAATTCAACTCTTGTGTCTCTCAATCCCCTCACCATCTCTCGATCGTCACCCCTCTCACACCATCGCCGATCACGACCCCCTCAAACCATCGGCCCTCCACCACCACCCTCACACCATCGACCCTCCACCACCACCCTCACACCATCGGTGCTCCTCCACCTCGTACGACACTCCACCGCCGCCACCGAGTCTCTAGAGCTCCCGTTTCGCCACTCCCAAAGCAACGCCTACTTCGTCCATGGGTCAGAGCAGGACGAGAGCGTCTCCCACCACTCTTTTGGGTGTTTCCTCCACGTCTTCATCCGCTAAGGAGCCCCCTCCTCGTCGGAAGCTAGCGACAACGTTGATGCCGAAGACACCCCGCTGATGAGCATGAAGGAGGGAGATAAGATCGATCAAGTGTCGGCCTTCTAATAAGTTACTAGGTAGTTTCTAGATGTATGCTAACTCATTATTTAATAATACCCTTTTGGTTTTTAATATTTTTTTACAGTGTCTAACAAGGGCCGTTCGTAGTGAGCATCCCAAGTAAATGTAAGAATTGATAATGTTTTGTGAGGCAAGAGGTTGACTTCTAAGCTGACAAAGATACTCATCAACCTTTGAACTAAATTTTCTGATTATCCTTGGTTGAAGATATAACTAAAAGGTTCAGGTTAGTTGTAGTTTAGTCTACAGTTGTTAGTTTTTGTCTCCTCACAATTTCCTCCCAACAGAGGGAGAAAGTCTTACTAATTTTCCTTCTAGTGGATATGGAGATGCATGCTTGAATGTCTCTTTGAGTTGTTCAGGGATAAAAGGAAACATAGCTTAATTATCTAGTAATTTTTACTATGGAAAGCTGCTGGAGCAGTAATAATCACACTTAAGTTTAAGAGTGCTGATGTTTAGCTCTGGCCTTGGAAGTGGACTTTTTGATTATCTTGGGTAGAAAGTACAATGTATACAGATTTAGGCTAGATGTATATTATATATGTTCACTTATGCTTTCTTGTTTGTTTTCCTCCCCCAAAAGGAAGGAATGCTTATTGATTTAATTTAATCATTCTACTAGGACCAGGTATGAGAGTTTCATAGTGAATTCATTTGAGATTAAGATTCTGCCTAATAAACCTTCATTTGAACCATATAATCTCTCTCTAGTTATGTTATGAGTAAGCAAGACAAAAGTGCCTTCATCTTGCAAAGTTTCTGGGTGATATAACATGCTATACCTCCAATAATGTTAGGTTACCAAGCTTGTCTATTTCCATTTATCTAATTTTAGGGGCAAGGAAGATGATATTTCTTTATAAAAGCTTCCAAATATAATTCAACGCTTTGCATATTGTAAAAGGCAAGGAGGTATGTTTCTTTGTTGCTGAAATTTGTTGTTATGATTGTTAAAGGCAAGGGGTATAGTATTGTAGCTGGCTTGGAAGTTATAGTATTGCCTGGTTTAAGTGTTTACTCTCAACACTATTCCTGGTTATGGTGGTGGTGTTGATTGATTTTGTCAACAAGCATGCTAAGAAAATGATCTACTGTCATCATCTGAGCTTACCATGTTTATGTTCCAGATTTTTTTTGGAAATGGTAACATCTTATTGGAACTGTAGGGCTTGATGAGAAAATGGTAGATTTGAAAGCTGAGCTCCAAAATTTTGAGGGAGAAGAATATGATGAAAAACATAAAAGAAAGGCAATAGATGCACTAAAGAGAATGGAGAACTGGAACTTGTTTAATGATACTTATGAGGTTTGTTCGTGGACTAATAATTTTATGATTGATATTTTTGTTGCAATAGTTCTTATAAATTGAAGGTTTGCACTGAGATGTTCCTGTTCAATGTCTTCAAACTATATGTTCTAGTTGTACCACATATGGATAAGTTGTATGCCTTATTGTATGTTTTCTTTTAGTTTCTTTTCCTTTATAACTCTAAGATAACATTAAGCCTTCATAAGCCACTTGCACAATATGTTTTCTTGGTTTAGCGCTGACATACTTTTTATTTGCATTAACCCATTGGCTAGTACAGGGTATCTACCACATAAGTGATGATAAAAGGTGCAACAAAACTTGGTTCCAAATTTCTTGAATGTAAAGGAAATAATGAGGAGAAATACTAATTATTTTACCATTTTGATGCAGCCCAATACATTTCTTAACTAACGGAGCGGGATCCAAGGCTTGGAGGGGTGATGTTAAGGATCAAAACATGACACATTTTCCATATGGTATGATAGGGTACATCTAAGCATTTCTAAGGACCATATATGTGTGAATTAGCCTTGTGATTTGATGTGTATATGCCACATCATTTAATTGCTAGTTCAAGATAAAGTTATGTTTAGTCTCATAGATAGTTATATTTGGGATAGTCATGTTTAGTCCCACAGATTATTAATTTTGTATCATACATTTAGTGGATATATTTTTTTTATGTTGCTAGATGTGGCCATATATACGTAGTTAGACTGGTTTACTATTTGTAGTGAAGTATGAGAGAAGCTGCGCACAGCTGCGGTCAGCGCCCAATTCTGGTGTTGTTCTTCCTAAATAGAATTTATAGTGCAGCAGCGGTCAGTGCCCAATTCCAATTCTGTTTTTCCCAAATCGAGTTAATAGAGAAGTTGCGTGCAGCTGCGGTCAGCGCCTAATTGCAATTGTAAATATAATCGGTGACAATATTAAAACCAGTTTTCTAAAAAATAGTGCAACTACAACAGGTGTAAAAAAATTACCGGTACCATATTAAACTAGTGTAAATTTAGCATCGGTTTGTTAGACCGGTTATAATATGAAAATCGATGCCAATAATTCACCATTTTTAGAAAACAGGTGCTAACCAAAAAACCAGTGCTAAATTTAGTACTGGTTTTTTTATACCGGTGATAATATGAAAATTGGTGCACATGTGTGCTAACCAAAAAACCGGTGCTAAATCCAGCACCTGTTTTTAAAAATCCAGTGAAAATGTTTCACCGCCCACTTAGGTATCAGTTTTTGGACCCCCAAAAACCGGTGCTAGACTTTCGAAAAATCGGTGCTAGGGGGGTCAGTCTTGTGATAGTGATGTTTACCTTTTTCCCTTTCCAAGGCAATTATTACCTCCTCTCTCTTGTCAGCTCATGCCACTTCTTGAACTTCCAACATACTTCCTCTCCTCTTTTTTTTAAAATTTATTTTTTAGTTTCTAATTTATTTTAAATTTTTTGAATTAAAAAAACATAAATTTACATAATAGAGGATTTTTAATAAAAAAATACCTCATATCCAAGACACACCAAGGTGTTGTCTTAGAAACTCAAAGGTTGAAGCGTTCAACACTTTAGTGAATATATCTGCATACTGCTCACATGGTGGAACATAAGCCACCCCAACCTCTTTTCTTTCAACCATATCTCTAATAAATTGATGTCTGATGTCAATATGCTTCGTTCTTGAGTGCTGAACAGGATTCTTAGAGATGTCAATTGCACTTTTGTTGTCACACAAAATCTGTAGAGACACTTGTTGAATTCCATAGTCATACATTGTTTCATCCATAATAACTGTGCACAAAAACTTCCAGGAGCAAGATACTCAACTTCAGCAGATGATAAAGAGATCGAATTTTGCTTCTTACTATACCAAGAGCCCAAATTTATGCCAATAAAGAAACAACCCCCTGTTGTACTTTTGCAATCATCTGCATTACCACTCCAATTAGAATCACTATAACCAATAAGACTTGATTCTTGATTCTTAGAATACTAGATTCCATAATAAGAAGTCGCACTGACATATCAAATAACTCTTTTTACTGCAGCCAAATGAGATTCCTTAGGATCAGCTTGAAATCTTGCACAAACACCCACGCTGAAACATATATCTGGTTGGCTAGGTGTAAGATACAAAATACTCCCGATCATGCTTCTGTATAGTTTCTGATCAACTGAGACACCTTTCTCATCCTTCACCAATTTTTCTGTAGTTCCCATCGGAGCTCGTATAGATCGGGAGTTACTGAGTCCGAACCTCTTCACCAAATTCATGGCATATTTACTTTGATTTATGAACAAACCATATAAAATATGTGAGTTCTCCAACCATACTCATTTCAAACTCAGCCTGCATTAATGACACAAATCTTACACCATAGATGATGAAGTATAGCCAAACACTATATCATCCACATAAATTTCAGGAATCAAAAACTTTGTGGACTTAGAAAAGACAAATAAAGTACGATCTACTCCTCCTCAACAATAACCTTTCCTAAGTAGAAAGTTTATCAGCCACTATACCATGCTCTAGGCGCCTATTTATCTTGTAGAGTAGGTTAGAGAGAAAAAACACTCTTCCTTCTCTCTGGCTTATTTTCCTTTCTTCTCTTTATTTTTTCCCAAAAAGTGTTGAATCCAATGAAATACTTAGGTTCAATGCTTAGAGAGTATGCATTAATTTGGGGATTATATTTGTATTCATGTATTAATGTTTATTTTGTGAGATTCCTAGATTATCCTACTCTATGTAATTTTTTATATTATGTTGTCTTGTTCTTAATGTTTATGAACTGCATGACTATCACACTTAGTTAGCACACACTTAGTTAGCAATATTGATACCCCTCGGGGAGGGAAACCTAGATGCGCTTGGGGGTAACGATGGGTTCGGATCCATGTGGATGTGTGCACGTAGGTTGCCGCTGTTAATGTTATGATTGAACATGCACTAGTAAGCCAACAAGTTGCTTTGAAGGGTAGCGGGTAGAGATAGATATAGTAGAAAACTAGGGTTAGCTTTGTAACCCTAGAGCCATCGATAAGGTGATTCACCCCCTTTGCATTTTTAGTCTTGGGGAGAAGAATTCGTTGTGCAGTGCTCGAGACGTAATAGAACGGGGAAGACTCAGATTTGCACAACATGCAGGGCCATCATTGCACTCCCCTAATTATGGAGGTGAAGCCGATGGAAGAATGCGTGCACACCCTACGTGCCAGGTATGGGGAAGTATTGTTGACCACATCACATGTCATAAACACTAGAATAGGCATAATTTTCACTTGTGGCCAACTTTAGAATGTTGGTAATCTGGGATCCAAGGAAGTATATGGTAGATGTTGTTGATAGAAAACGTCAGTGCATTCATTTAAAGGTAAGCAGCCTTATCTTTGAATGTGAAGTTTCGTTGCACTTTTGTGTATGGCGATAATGAAGGGAGAAAGGTGAGGGAACCACTCTGGACTAAGCTAAAGACATAAATGTGACAGAGCAATGGATGGTGTTGGGAGATTTTAATGCGATAGTAAGTATAAATGATCATTTAGGTGGTACAGCTAAAGGAATTCCAAGACACTTGTTCAACTTGTGGATTCAGAGATGCTCCACCGAGTGGGGATCATTTCACTTGGCACTATGCTCCCGTGACCCCTCTGATATGGCAGAAATTAGACCAGATTTTACTTAACCACAGCTGAGATGGAGATGCCTGTCATGTAACCTTTCTCCATATTTCATCCTTCTCAAACCATGTGCCCATGGTGATTTCTATGTCGCGGGAAATTGAAGCAAAGGGGCGCCCATTTAGAATGCAGAATATGTGGATGATTTACCAGTGTAAGCAGATTGTTTTAGATTATTGGGATCCCGAAGTTTAGGGTTTCAGGCAGTTTGCTGTTTGTCGCAAATTACGAAGACTCAAAAGGCCCTTAAAAGACCTTGGAAAAAGATACATGAACCATATTTCATAGAAGGCAAAGAGAGCAGATATGGAATACGGTGAAGTATTACAAGGGCTTGACGTCCTTAATGCGTCAGCCGAGTCCTTATTTCCCTCGCAAAAGGGAAAGGTAAACCACATTACAATGGCGGATAGAGGTACCAAATACTTCCGTTATTTGGTTTCCAAAAGGAAAAGAGGAGGTATTAACGCTATTCTCGATGCTGATAACAGGATTGTTACTTCGAACGAAAGGAAAAAAGAGCTATTTGTAAATTTTTATGAAGGCTTCTTTAGAACTGCACTACACAGAACTCCAATCGACATTGAGGTATTGAGATTAGGTCCTATTTTATGCGATACAGATAGAGGTGTGATGAAGCTAGCGTGTTCACCGAAGTAGATCTCTCGTCGTGATACATGAATCGCGTCCGATCTGCAAGACAAAGCCCCCGGTGTCCGGGTGGTAAATACTCCGATGCTTAAATTAGTATAAGCCTTTTATCCCAGAGTAATAGTCATGAAATATAAGGTGTACCAAACCTGTGTATTTATAGTGGAGAGAATCCGATATTCTCTAGGGTTTGAACCCCTTTTCCTTGTT